>JAHBCN010010468.1:0-31696 GCA_019359885.1 Listronotus oregonensis | reverse complement strand
TATCAGTAATACCACGTTGATATTTTAATAAATTTGGCATACATGTACTATGTATCGAGACATTTTTTTGTACTACTTTTTTTTTTTTTCCCCCAATTTTTGGGTTTAAATTTTCCCCCTTCCTTTTTTTTGCAGATATTGATGGTACGGCACGATATTTTTAAAAAAAAAAATTTTTTTAAACCCCCCAATTTTAAAAAGCGATGACCAATTTTTTTTAACCCCGATGAAGGTTTCTTTTAAAAAAATAAAACCCCATATGTTTTTAAGCGAAACCCTTGCCCCCAAAAAAAAAGTCAAATAATGAGCTTTACTTATAAAATTCGGGTTTTCAAAATAAATTTTAAAAGAGAAATCAGGGTTTCCATAATATCTGAAAATAGGAGGTAACCCCTTACGAACTCCAGGGGGGAAAAAAAAAATGTACACAAAAATGCCTTTATTACAGCGATCCTACGCAGTTCTTGCCATAGGGAAAAATTTTTTTTGACAGTCGAAACAAAATCATTTTTGTAGAAAAGTTCTGCTTATTTAAAAAAAAAAAACCCCCAAAAGAAAAACCCCAGCAGTATACAGAGTAGGACAAAACGAAAATTTTTATCCAAGACTAAAGTACCCTTTTTTTTTTCAAAAAAAGTTATTTAAAAATTTTAAATTTTTTTTTCAATTACGAAATCACCCCCCTACAAAAAAAGGGGTTTTTTTTTATTTTACATTAAAAAAATTTGAAAAAATTAAAAAAGGTAATTATGGACCTGAAGGTAACTATGCCAAAAAACTGACATAAACACTGACATTATTTTAGGGGGACAGTTATAAATTTTTTTATCCATTTATCATTTTGATTTATTATCCCCCCAAAACTAACCCGGAAAGAAGATTAAATTTTTTTAATTGGGGTGAAACAAAAACCTAGATTTCAAAAAAAGGCTCCTGAAATATCGTATCTCATAAAATTTTTGGACACATAATGGCAAAATTTAAAGGGGGGGAAAAGTGTAGAAAACAGATTCAATAAAAAAAAAAAGTTCAGGTCGAAGATGATGAAGATTTTGACTTAAATTTCCAAGCCGTTGTTGAAAATGCCAAGATTTCGAGAAATATGGAAAAAGTATTCCCCGGAAAAAAAAAGACGCTCGTTGAAATTTTGCTGGAAGAGTTCTTAAAGCAAATCATTTTTCCCTATAAACCCATTTTCCCCAAAATTGCACCCGGGGAGACTTTTTTTTGGTTTTTTTTTTCAGCTTGGTATCAATTGAAAAAGACACCCGTTTTTATAGAAAAATATTTTTTTCTGACGAAGTTGTTTTACGTCAAATGGAGTTTTGGCTCCCAGAACTATCGATGGTGGGGAAGAACCCCCGCGGTTTGTTATCCGGTTCGGGATCAGTTTTCTTTAAGACAAATGTTTGGGGGGAATTTTAGATAATCAACTGATAGGCCCATTTTTTTTTCCGGGGTTTAACTCGGATGTTTACCTTCATTTTTTAAATCAGTTGTCTGACTTATTAATGGCCCCTTTCCCGTGACTTTTAAATACTTTGTGGGGTCAGCATGATGGTGCGCCATGCCATAGTTCTCGAGCTGTTAACGAGTTTTTCAGAAATGTTCCCGGGGGGTTTGGGTAGGAAGATTTTCAAAAATTTTTTGGGGGGGGGGGCCCCGACCTGAACCCCGGTTACTTTTTGGGGATATTTAAAGGAAAAAGTGTATTCTCACCACCATTTCAAAATATCGAAGCTTAGAAAAAGGTAATAACCCAGTGTGCTCGAAAATCCCTCAATTGTTTTGGGGAAAATTGTTTCAAAATTCTCCAAAATTTAAAGAAAAATGGGGAAAAAAAAAGGTGGCTATATTAAAATTTGAATTATACTAATTTTCTTTTTATTGATACATTAATTTGTTTTATATTAAAGCTTTTACTTTTTTTTCGTTCTTAAATACAAAAAATTTTTTTCGTAGGTGGCTGGATTTCGTAATTAGATAAAAAAAATTAATTTAAAATAATTCCTTTAAATAACTTTTCTTTGAATATTGCAAAATAAGGGACTTTAGTTTTGGGGGAATTTTTTTTGTTTTTTCGCTACTCTGTATACTGCTGGCATTTTTAAATTTTTTTCGTAGGGATTTTTAGTTTTAAATAAGCAGAACTTTTCTACATCAAAATGATTTTGTTTCGACTGTCAGAAAAAAATTTTTCCCATATGGGGAACGGGGGGACACGCTGTATATAAAATATACAACTTTTATTAAAATATCTAAAGTGGTATTACTGATATTAATAATAAATGATTTATTTTTGAAAATTTTACCACCCTGTATCTCAAAACTTAGGACGTTTAGGACATACGTTCATATGAAGTTTTATTCTCAAAATGGACCCAAAAATTGCCTCGTTAAATATTGACATTCAATTAAAAAACACCCCGTATAAAGTAAGCGCTCGGGATAATTTGTCCCCGTTTCACTGCCCTCGGTATCCAGCTAACTGTCAGCCCTTTTGGATTAAGACACCTTAGGGGTTCAACTTTAAGTGGCCAAAATGACTGACATATTATCGATGACGATTTTTTCCCCAAAAATGTTGCACTTTCAATCCTTGTTGCTACCCCCTGTATCCAATAGGTTGTCAGCCTGCGCGGGAACAGAATTAACGATACTAAATGACCATGTTTTACGGGAGAATGAATGAGAATGACGGTGAATTTTCGGCTCCAGCTCTTAGACCATTCTTAGCCCGTCCATTATCTTTAAAGCGTCAATGCTACAACCCGAAAAATGGAACTTTTATTTATTTTTTTGATCGAAAAATGACGCTAAACTAATTTTATATTATACAGGATTTTTAAGAAGTATCAGGCAAAATTTCGGAAACTTGTTGGAAAGAGTCAACATTATAGTCTAAAGCTGAGTTTCCACTGCGCGAAAACCGTATACGCCGGGTATACGAATTTCAGTCATTTTTTTAGTCCATTCACTTCATAGCGAAACTAAAATAACGTAATTGCATTCGTTCTCAAATAACCTAGAACGGGCAATCGGTGCGTCTGCTCTTCGCCTCTATTAGTCCATTGAAAACTACGGTAAAAGGTCGGGAAACGCTGGACTTCACGAGACCACTTGTCCCTTATGTATTTTGGGGCGCTGATTACGAAAATGGGGGTTAGAACTTGCAGCAATGGTCGGAACACCCCTAAAATTGCAAAAAACGCCCCTAAATAGGGGTTGGTTTTGGGAAAAAATTGACATTTTACAAACTAAGCCATCTTATATGTTTTTTGGGTCGCTGATTTCGAAAAATCGGGGTGTCGAGACTGGAAAATTTGTGTTACATCCCCCACATGCGAGAAACACCCCTCACAAGGGATGGGTTTTGGAAAAAATTGACGTTTCGCAAACTAAGTCATCTTACATGTTTTTTGGGTCGCTGATTTCGAAAATCGGGGTGTCGAGACTGAAAAATTTGTGTTACACCCCCCATATGCGAGAAACACCCCGTCCAGTACATTCCAAATTAATTTTAATTTTTGAATAAATAGTATCAAGATCTTTCTGATACTCGTATTTTTCTTTTAGTCTTTTTTTAAAGTGATCTTCCAAAAACAAGAATTACCCGAAAACAAACTCAATATTCCTATGAATTAAAACTACTGTTTAGTTTAAATACGCCGCATTGGAAGCACTAGGGGACTCCAGAGTGCGTGCGAATTGGTCGTGGATTTATCCTCTCTATATTCCCATCTATATTTCGTGCATTCTAATATCAATGTATACTTCTCAGTTCCCGTTCATTTTGTTCTTGTACACTTTGCATCTCATCATATAGTGCCTTTAAATTGCATTACTTCTGCATGCAAAATATACCAAGACTAGATTTGAATACAACTGAATAGTGATATTTTTTAAAAAGTTTTAGACTTGTCATATTTCATATATATTAATAAAAATATATTCCATTTTTAGTTTTCATTTTGAATTTTATATTTTATTTTTCAACAAAACCCACCCCTTGGAAGGAGTGTTCTTTGCATGTGGGGGTGTAACATAAATTTTCCAGTCTCGACACCCCGATTTTCGAAATCAGCGACCCAAAAAATATATAAGATCGCTTAGTTTGCGAAATGTCAATTTTTCCCACCCCTATTAGGGGCGTTTTTTGCAATTTTAGAGGTGTTCCGACCATTGCTACAAGTTCTAACCCCCATTTTCGTAATCAGCGCCCTAAAATACATAAGGGACAAGTCGTCTCGTCAAGTTCAGCGTTTCCCGACCTTTTACCGTAGTTTTCAATGGACTATATATATTGCAAATTGTTTCACGTTGTGGAAATGGTTTGTTTAAAACAAGGACTTCGCGAAACGAATCGATGGCGCAAGTTGCTTTTGCGCAGTGAAAACCCAGCTTTAGACTAGTAGGGAAGGGTCACGATTACTAAAAATGAATGCGAAATCCATCCTACTTTAACATAGAGAAAAAAATGAGACGCCTTTAAAATGCACCAATATAATTAAGGCGTCCCATTAAGAAAATGTTAATTTTATGTGGGATCCCTTTTGTTTTAATTCAGATCCTTTTAAGTGTTCTTTAGAAAAAAATTAAAGGGGTGCGAATATTCGAATTTTCGAATTATTCAAGGCGAATCGAATACGAATTTCAAATCGTTCGAACTATTCGAATAGTTCGAACTATTCGAATATAGTATTATTTTAAATAATTAATTGTATAGGCTAATTATAAGAGTCGCAGTAGCTATGTAAAAATTCGAACTCGACATTCGAATCGAACATAACTATTCAATTCGATTCGATTAGACACCTATTCGCACACCCCTAAAAAATACACAAGATGGCTGTTTCACATTTGGAATACAAGGAAAACCACACATGTGGCCTTGTTCAGTTTTGTTGCATGACCCTGTATACAGATTAATTAAAAAATTATAAAATTAAATATTAAACACAATTAAAAAAATATTAAACAAGTTAAAACATTTTCCTTCTTTTTACCAAGTGTTAAATTTTTGCGTAATAATATTGGTGTAAGTGATAAAACAAAATTCACTCAAAATAAAAACATACAAAAATATCTTATATTCTAGTCGAGAAGTGTATTCCCTGCGAAAAATAGTTAGAAGGCTTAGAAAAATATAAACGATAACTCATTAGACGCGGAATGCAAATCTGAGAAAGGCATTATAAGTAATGATGGGACAATTCGAATTAAAAATAATCGATAATCCGATTATTGAAATAATCGCTATCATGCGATTATTCAGATTTAATTTGAGTTACGAAAAATAACCTGATTCCACAGAATTGATTACGCGTCGCGAAAAAAATAACATGTAATAACGAATAAGATTTAATATTTTAATCGTAAAGTATATATTTATGTAAATAGAGAGGACAACTTATTATAAAAAAGGTAATTTTTTACTTACCGGGCCCACGGCCGATTTTATTAAAATTTTGTATACAGGAGTTTTTGGAGCGCTTATCACGAATCTGAAGTCATATCTTGCCAGACTCTGCTCGTTTTTGAGTTATAAAGCCCCACTCGAACCTAACCTCACATCTGCACAAACTCCTGAAATTTCTCCTTCTTAAAACTGATTACACCCAAAATGGAAGATTTTATGGTAATATACTTATTATTTTATACGATAAGTTTAATTTTACCTTAATTTAACAATTATTTTTAATAAAAAAAGCACAACAAGCGCTTCCCAAAAAAATAATATTTTTACTTTTATAAATGTCAAGAAAATTAGGTGCAAGTTAATGTTGGTACACCAGGGACTTGCGAAACAATTGAATGCGCTTAATTTTTAAATTTAAATCGCGAAACATAATTATAATTCAAATTTATAAAGTATGCCATTCAATTATTTCGCGGGTCCCTCGCGTACCAACATAAAACAGTCTAAAATCTCTAGACAATTTTGTTGACATTTATAAAAGTTAAAATAATAATTTTTAAAAGTGCTTGTTGTGGTTTGTTTATTAAAAATATTTGTTAAATGAAGGTGAAATTAAATTTATCTTATAAAATAATATGTGTATTTCGATAAAGATTTAAGAAGGAAGAATTTTAGGAAAGTTTTGCTGGTTAGGTTCGAGCGGGGCGTTATAACTTAAAAACTAGCAGAGTACCAAAAATTTGACTTCAGATTCGTGATCAGCGCCCCAAAAATCCACGGTATGCAAAATTTCAATAAAATCGGCCGTGGGCCCGGTAAGTAAAAAATTACCATGAAAAATTATGGCAAATGGAAAATTTACTTACTTAAATAATAAAATAATAATAATATATATTTATACAGTGTCAAAAAAGTCCAGGATCCCCGTTGACGAATTATTAAGGGGATCCCGGACTTTTTTGACAAACTGTATATAATATTTAGTGTTTGTGTTTAGTTACATCGGAATCAAGTTACATATTCATTCAGAAATCAAGAATTTAAAATTCAAACGATTAAAAAAATAAAATAATTATATAATTCGAATTATCAATTAATCCGATTATTGAAATCATTCATAATTCAATAATTCGATTCTTAAAATAATCCGATTATGCCCATCACCAATTTTGAGGATTTTTTTGACAATAAAAATTGCAATTGTTATTAACAAAAAACGAAAAAAAAGCCATTTCGATTTTTAATGATAACTCAAAAAATATAAGAGATACCGGAAATTGCAAAAAATATTCTTAAAGAGGAAAAAATTTTCGATAAAAAAATTGCTAACTCCCGGAGTTCTATCTTCATTATTTATAATTTTAATTTAACGCTGAAAATGGTCCTCCGGGCGACGTTTTTACTTGCGCGCTCGGCGTCAAAATCGAGTACGTCACACTAAATACTTTTTTAAGGGTATTTAATATTAATTGAAAAATTTTAAAAAAATATGATGTATTCAGGACACCTTAAAGAATTTATTTTTGTTGAGAGTTTAACTTAAAGTTAGTTTTTCAACAAGTTACCTAATTGTCAATTAACAAAATTGTTTCAAACTTTCGTCCTTCGTCCTCATTGTAAGCGTCTGTATTGCAGAATTTTTTTCCTACGAGCGTGCATAAAAGTCCACTTTTACGCACGCATTTGAGTGCGCAAAGTTGCACTTTTCCGCACGGCGTGCGGAATAGTTAACTTTTCTACACGCCGTGTGGAAAAGTAAAACTACTCTAAAATCTTACAGGTAAGCAAGATTTATATGTATTTTAGTAATTGTAGGCTATTTCATGCAATATACGAAGCCATTGCAAGTTTTAGTTTATTCTCTTTTTTGTTTGTTACTTCGTAATTTTCAATATTTCAACTAAAACACAAAAAAAACATTTTTAATTACCCTGTATAATAATAATAAATGATTATGACAAGTCAAGCAACAATATGTAATCTTGGTGATTTTAACACATGTCAGATTTTTTCTTCGTTTCCATATGAACAAGCAATTGCTCAAATGAATTTCAATACAAACAAGCATTTTTAATGAAAAGGCGTCATAGTATCTTTTTTTAATTAAATAAAAATCCGACAAAAATAATTATTTAAAATGAGTAGTTCCGATGAGGAGCTACCAGATTCTATCCTGGATGCAGCAAATACCGTAAGTTTGAATTTATTACCAGCAAAATCTCGTGAAAAATATCAGAATCAATATAGTCATTTCGAAAACTGGTGCTCCAGAAAGAGGACGAAAAGTATTAAAGAAGAAGTGTTCTTGGCCTATTTTGCGGATTTACAAAAAACATATAAACCTAATACTTTATGGAGTAAGAACTCTATGTTAAAATGTGTCCTCAAAGTGAAAAGGAACCTTGATTTAAGTTCATATTTCAAGCTAACATCACTACTTAAACACCAAAACGTGGGATACCGGCCAATAAAATCAAAAACTTTCAGCAAAGAAGTAGTTTCAAGATTCATGAAAGAAGCACCTGATAATATTTACCTTCTAATAAAAGTTGCTACAATTTTTGGATTAGCCGGTGCTTGTAGGAGAGATGAACTTACAAAAATAATGATTGATGACATACAGGATAATGAAAATTTGATAGTGGTGAAAATTCTGACAGTAAAAATAACAATTCCAGAATCTTTGTAGTGTCCGATGAAACAAATAACGGACTTTATCTGCAATTGTACCGTAAATATGCAAATTTGCAAAAACCACATACCCCTCACAGACGTTTCTTTGTCCAATATAAACAAGGAGCATGCAATACGCAATGTGTGGGAATAAATTCAATAGGTAAAATGCCTTCAGAAATTGCTGCATACCTAAAATTAAAAAATCCAGAAGAGTACACTGGACATAGTTTTCGTCGATCCTCTGCGACTATGTTAGCGGATTCTGGAGAAGGAATTACCAATGTCAAGCGACTTGGGGGCTGGAAATCAACGGCAGTCGCGTGCGGAAAAGTATCACTTTGCGCACTTGTTAGGAAAATAACTATATCGCATAGCGTTGGGGAAAAATATTTTTGGTAAAAGTGGTCAAGACAAATAGCGGGTAATTATTTTCAAGTTTCTGAAATGGCCGCTAGGGAACGTAACTGCAAGTGATGTTTCTGTGAATTTTGCTGTATTAACCTAACAAAAAAATACCTGATTCTTTAAGTCGAGAATAATTTGAACCTTTTTTGTTGGACAATTTTTGTTGTATCTCTAAACATAAAGTGGTGGGGGTATTTAAAGGTTTCCGTAAAAAACATTCTGCACCTTCAAAACGGCTAAGCCGATTTTAACAAGCTTAAGCTAGTTGACAAGAGCTTTTGTTGGGCTATAAATGTTGTAATATTTGAAGTTTTGTTAGTTTCACATGTCGCCGCTAGAGAGCTTTTTTCGATATTTTGACAGAAACGGTTAATTTTCTCAAAAATTAAATGTATTGGTTAATTTTTTTATAAAAAAGAAGCTAAATAATGCATATACAAGCTCGCGAAAACCGTATCTCGATATCTTGTTCCTTAGCTAAAATTCAGGCCAAAGAAAATTTTATACGTCAATATCTCAAAAACTATAAAACCTGCAAGAAATTTTATGAAACATTAATTATGAATTTTTACGGTACCTTTAATTTAGGTTATATAATCTTTTTGTCTATATGCAATACTTTACAGGTTATAATAAAAAAATCGAATTCCAAGAGTACACCTTAAAAAAATCATAAAATTCGATTTATTGATTATAATTCGTAAAGTATTGCATTTAGGCGAAAAGATTATATAATCTAAAATAAAGGTTCCGTAAAAATACATAATTTGTGTCATATAAAATTTCTTTCTAGATTTTATAGTTTTTGAGATATTGACGAATAAAATTTTCTTTGGCCTAAATTTTAGCTAAAGAAAGGGATATCGAGATATCGTTTTTGCAAGATTGTTTAAGCATCATTTAGCTACTTTTCTACAAAAAAAATCATACCAATGCATTTAATTTTTTTGAGAAAATTGACCATTTCTATCGGAATTTCGAAAAAAGCCCTCTACGGCGACATGTGAAACTAACAAAACTTCAAATAATATAATATTTATAGCCTAAAAATAGCCTTTTTACCTAGCCCAAAGTTGGTTAAAATCGGCATGGCCGTTTTGAAAATACAGGGTGTTTTTTACGGAAACCTTTAAATACCCCTCTCCACTTTATTTTTAGAGAAACAGCAAAACTTGTCAAACAAGAAAGGTTCAGATTATCCTCAACTTTAAAGATCAGGTATTTTTTTGTTAGGTTAAAATAGCAAAATTCACAGAAACATCACTTTTTTTAGATTCAAGATTGCAGTTACCCCCTAGCGGCCATTTCAGAAACTTGAAAATAATTTCCACTATTTCTTTGACCACTTTTACTAACAATACTTTTCCCCAACGCTGTGCGATAAATATTTTCTGAGATACAGCCGGCCTCCTTTCTTAGTTGTACACCCTGTACTGTACTCAATAAGATGACGTCATAAAATTATTTAAAATTTGTTTATTTTGTTTATAACAAATTTTCTAACTTAACAATTTTTTAAGATTTTTAGACTCATCCCGAAATGGGCGCGCGAAGCTCTATTTTTAGCAACAAATTAAAATTATAAATATTTAAGCTAGGGGTCCGGGAGTTCTATATCGGAAATTTCCTTCCCATTAAGGATCTTTTTTGCAATTCGCGCCATCTAGTATAGTTTTTGAGTTATCATCAAAAAACAATATGGCTTTTTTGGTTTTTTTGTTAATAACAATGGCAATTTTAATTTGCTGAAAAAAAAATCGACATGACCCATTTCTCAGGATTGCAATCCGCGTTGAGTGAGCCACCGCACATATTTTTCCAGTGGCGGCTCCTCCATTGGGTCATTTGGTCAATGACCTCCCAATATTTTTGACTAATATTTCCGAACAAAAACATAATAATGATATAAATGAAAAAACTATTTTTTTTCAATCTTTTAAATTTTCCTTTATTATTCTAAGCATATAAACTCGTTGATCGATTACTGGATTCCACAAGCTTCGCGCAGCGATCTCCAAATCGGTGGTTTTGTTTGTTGGCCAAAAACCGGGCTGCCTGCCTTCATTGACCGCATTGTTTCAAACGGAGCCGAGTCGAGTTTTCCCGATCTAATTTACGTTTGGGCGATTTTGGCTGCTTTCCGGAGCAGTGTAATCGCATGATCTGGGTCAACAGCCGCGAAGAGGAATATTACGCATTTTCCAAGGTGTTTGGTTGTTATACGGTTATTATAGAACGGATTATATACGATTTTAGGAATTTATTTTTTGTTAGTGTATGTTTTTGTAATGTAAATTCGGAAACAGTGCATTTGTTGACAATTTTGTGTACGTTACCGATAACAACTGTAGAGAGCGAGAGATGCTTCTCTACATTAAATAGAATAAAGACATTTTTACGCAACACAATGGGGGAAGGTAGACTCTCTGCGCTGGCCATGTTAAGTATTGAAAAGGCCTTTTCTTTGACGTTTCGGTTTATTTCCAATTAAACCATCATCAGAATCTAGAACAATAAGAAGTTCTTAATGTCTTTATATATACAATTGGAAACAAAAACAAATAACAAAAATTAATTAAAGGAAACAAATATAAAGTTACATACCTTTTGCCTTTCATAAACTTACACTATCTAATAAAATTTAAAAAATTCAAAATAAGGATAAAAACCAAACACTTAAAAACTAAACGATGAAACTATTACGCTTTACATCTTGAATGTTAGTGATGAAAAATAGAGTATATTTTATAAATGTTGGGTCTACCCCTAACTGTACATAATCTTGGGCTTTCCAGCCCTAATAGGTGGTAAAAATTTGCATTTATTATCCTGTAATTGGTCGTTATAGACGATACTTAGATTACCAGTGTCAGTCCTAAAATTTACAGTATTTTTTGTTTTTTGATATGAATCATTTTCTTTTAGGTTTCTTTTTTATAGTTCGTTTCTAATCTAGAATTTGAACATTTTGAAATTAAAATTATGTAGTTCTTCTACTGCATGATTAGCGAGAGCTGTTGAATTATCTTTAATATTTCTTATGCTTGTTTTGTGTTCATTTATTCTATTTTTTAAATATTGCTTTGTTTGTCCAATATAGGTTTTGGACAATCAAGGCAATCTATTTTATAAATGAGGTTCGTTCGATCTAATTTTGGGATTTCTGGTTTTAGTTTTGTGAAGAGGATTTGAATTATTTAGCGGTTTCAGATACATGAATTTAAATGGATTCAATACTTTTTTTTTATGATTTATTTCAGGGTTGTAGGGTAATGAAATATATTCCTTGTCTTTATTACTTTATTATTTTGATTTTATTAGGGTTATATAAATGATTTATACGTGCTTTTAATCATTTATATAACCTAATAAAATCAAAATAATAACGTAATAAAGACAGGAATATATTTCATTACCCTACACCTGAAATAAATCATAAAATAAAAAAAGTATTGAATCCATTTAACATTCATGTATCTGAAAACCCTAATAATCAAATCTCTTCACAAAACTAATCCAAAATAATCAAAGAACCTCATTTATAAATAGATTGCCTGATTGTCCAAAATATATGACAAACAAACAATATTTAAAAATAGAATAAATGAAACAAACAAGCATAAAATATTAAAGATAATTCAACATCTCGTATGAATAAACTACATAATTTAATTTCAAAAATTTCAAATTCTAGATTACACGCTTAAAGACCAAAAATGATTCATATCAAAACAAACAAATAAATTTAGGACTACCGAATAAGTAGTTATACGACCTAATTCGGATAATAAATGCAATTTACCTAGGCTGGATCTTAGATCATGTTTAAGGAGCAGATCCAAATTTAAAATATACTTATTTCTCACTAAATTCAAGATGTAATAATGCAATCTTTATTTAAGTGTTTGGTTTTATCCTTATTTTGAATTTTTTCTTATTAGATATTGTTAGAAGGCAAAATATGTAATTTTATTTGTTCCTTTAATTATTTTGTTATTTTTTTTGTTTCCAATTATATAAAAGACATTAAGAACATCTTATTGTTCTAGATTCTGATGATGTAACGAAATAAACCGAAAACGTCAAAGAAATGTTTTAATTTTATTTCAAATTAATTTTTTTAAAAAAATGACCGAAAAACCCAGGAGAATTAAAAATTATTAATTTAATAACACGGTCAGGAAAACAAAACTAAATTTATAAATAATATTGAAAATTACAATAAAGAAGTAATCCATCATTTTGCAAGTGCCAAAGACAGAAGGATTGAACTAAAATTTATGACTATTTAGGTAAGTTAAGTAACCCTTTTTATTTTTTATCATATAAATATGCTTATTTTTAACCTATAAGTTGCCGTCATACCTCTGGCATGGCGATATGTTGTGCAAGTTTTCTGTTTAAACAGATGTCGATGCATATTATTTGTTATATTGTTATGTTTCTTAATAAATAGAAATATAATTCTTCAAATAAAATAATCTTGCTAAATCATTTATTTTTGAATTTTCTTTCTTGTTTTTTTCTTTGGGGTAAACGTCTGTGTGAAATAAAATGCCTAAAATTGTTTTTTTAACTAAAAATCAGTTAAGCCATATGCATTTGAAATTTTAACTAATGACCTCCCCGAAAGATTGAACACGAGCAGCCACTGTATTTTTCTTTCCCTTTTAACCGTTTTTCGCACAAAACTCGCTTCTTGACTAGACTACTTTATTTATTACTAAAATAGGTTAGGATTTCTTAAAAAAACATCGTTCCAATTCTCCCAACCATCCACAGCCATAAAAGTGTGTTGTTTTTTGCTCTAAAACATGAACGCTGGCTATTTTCTCAAATAAAACACTCTTTTTACATACTTACAAAACACTTATAAATTTTTTTTACTCCTCCACACTAACATAATCATTTTCATCTGACAACAAAACCTCTAAATCACTCTGGACGGTATGTATATTCGAATCAATGTCCACTGTTGCCAAATCTATCGTATCGTACGGCGCAGGAATATTTGCACTTATTTTTCCCGCATCCGGCGACTTAACCGAAGCCACGGCAACAGAATCGGCGGGAAGTTTGGCGGCGGAAGTTTCAGGTTTGGCAACACTGTTCTGTACTAGTAGGGCAGTCCGGGGTACGTGTTTTTTGATCGGTTCGACTACGGCGCTGGTTTTCTCGGGTTTTTTAAGTTTCAAACTAAATTTAAAAGGTGGCTTGTACACCACTTGAACACGAACCTTGTCCTTCTCGCTTGGAATGTTGGCAACACTGCGGGACTTACTTTTTTCCGGCCGGACGGGGCGTATAGTAGGTTTCTTCTGGGGACTACGAACAGTGGTCAATCCGACCGGTGTGCTTTTGGATTTGGGTAAATTGTACTGGTTTTTGAGCCAGTGATGGACTTTGCCCACGGGATCGGTTGTTTCTTGCGAGATGGTCGTGTGGACGACGGGGTGGTGGTGTTGTCGTTTTTACCATCGATGTCTGGTTGGATGGAGCTGTAGTCGATTATTTCTTTTTTCTTTTTCTTTTTGGGTTTGGATGGAAGTTTCTTTACTTTGCTGTGAATAAAAAATTGGATAAGTTTTTCTTAGATTAGAAATGATCAAATTTATAGAATTAGAATTAGCCATTGAAATGGAGAAAGAGGGTTAGAACTTCTAACTTTCCAGCTTATGTCTCTTCAAAAAGTTACTTATAGTAGGGGAGCCCACTATGCTTAATGGGGATTTAAAAAGTAAAAAAAAAAAATGTTATACAGGGTGTACCAAAAGGTATGGTCCGAAGTTTGGGATCATGTAGATTGGATCAAAATAAGGTAACAACTTCATATAACTTTTTGCTCTATGCCCCTTCTTTACCGAGCTATTAGCTCTTAAAGGTAACAATTGAAAATCGATTTGTAATTAATAACTTTTGAACGGCTTGTACGATCTGGAATTTTTTTTGTTGATTAATTCTAGCTAATAACTGTCTTGCATTAAGTGCTTTAAACATGCCCCGAAACCATTTAAGATACCAGGTCCGGACTATCAAATTTGTAAAAAACCTAAAATTTTTTGCAGTGTTGCCATATTTAATATTTTGACCTAACTGGTAGATTCCCCTGAGTTTTCTATGGAAAAAAGGTATACTTAATTTTTATTGATAGGACTAGCGATTTTCGCGTAAAATGCATTCAAAATCATTAAGGTATACTCGAGGGCTCTTGATAAGATAATTATACCCTGGGGATCTTATTAAGGTGTACTTAAGGACTCCTCATAAAACTTATGTTAAAATCTACTACCAGAAGTTAATTTTTAGCTGAAAATTATCAATTAAAAGTAAAAAAAAAACTTAATACTCTAAAGATGGTCTAATTATACATTAGAAGGTACATATGGGTAATTTTACTCAAGTTTTCAATTGAACAAATGTTAAAATTTACCCTCTCTAGCAGATTTACTTGGTAAACCCCCAGATGGAATCGCATATGAATGATTGCGACTCCTTAAAGGGTTTGAAATATCCTCATTTTTGAAATGCAAAGCACAAACTCTAATACGGTTCTGACATTTTCTAGCGTATAATCAGAAAATTGATGAAACTCAGTAAGTCCCAAAGCACTTTACTAAGCTTGACCTTTGAATGTTTCATATATTTTCAATACAGATACCAATAAAATAGTCTAATTTATATGATTTATATTAATATGGGCTTCTGGGCATCTAAAAAACGATAAGTCGCCTTTTATTCTACTTTAACAACTATCCACTGAACAAATATTATGACCAGACATATTCAACAACTTTTTAGGGACACGATATACCAAAGCACACGGTTACAGCAAAACGAGTTTTGGCGCACTGCGTATCATTCGGGATAAACGGGTGCGTTTTAAGAGCCGCCACGAGTGACGCAACTTATTTATTGTATATTCTTTAAACTATGCAATTTAAAACATTTAGCATTGTTTTGTGCATCTACAGAGTGTCCCAAATTGGGCCTACATGTATTGGTAACTTGGGAACCATTAGAGCTACAGTGTTGGTTAAATTAGGAAAGTTTTAGACAATTTAATCGCAAAATTAAATCTGCTTTCAAATTTTATTTACCTTTTATGGTTTTTGAAATAATTAGGAAAACCAAAATGGTGCATTTTTAACTTTTGCCTGTAGCTCGCAAACTACCAATTTTACGGTTTTAAGATTACTACATTATTAGAACACTTTTTTAAGAAGAATTTAATTTAAGTAAAAATATTTTTTTTAACTTTATTTGTTTTTGAGATATTTACCCAAACTTTGGATTTTCATACGGATGCCATATTGGATTTTTACATTTTTGAAAAGAGCTCTTCAAGTGCTTTTCATTAATGTATCACAAGTCTAGGTTTTCAGATTGCTTAAGCTCTAAAAGCGATAATTTTTGTTTATTTGATAGTAGGCTTAGACTAGGCTGCGTAATGACCGCCCATTTCATAAAAAACAAATGATACGCATCCGGAGCGGCATCAACCTAACCATAGACAGTTAAGATTCTTAGTGATGAACTTGTTACCCTATGGATCTATTGTGAGAGCGAAATTCAAAATTCATACAAAAAAATGATGCTTTTTGCAAAAATTATAATACTTCCTAATATTACCTTAAACTGATAATAATAAAACACAACTGTAAAACAAAAATGTATCAGTAAACAAGAAAATAAAATCACAGTACATGTCTTCCTCCATTTTCCACAAATTTCTCGCATTTTTCCAACACCTTGCGGGTTACTCGGCGTAACGTGTTTCGGTTGGAAGCAAACACTACCCTGTGTTCTAGTTTCGGGCGGAGAAAACCGTACATCTCAGTTTTTGCGTGTCCCCATAGGTAAAAATCAGGGGTGTGTGTTCGGTGATCTAGCTGGCCAAGCAATTTGCCCATTATTAGAGATTATGTTGTCATTAAAGGTATTTCTAAGGACCTCCATCAGCTCCCTGGTACTGTGCGCGGGCATCCGTCTTGCTTTAAACCACAAATTATTCATTTCATTTGGCGGAACTGTATCTCTAATGGCCGGTAAAATCTTTTCTTGCAGGAGTAGCAAATACCTATCTCCATTTAGAGTTTCTTCAAAAATAAATGGTTCAATTAAACGGTTGTCTAAAACAGAAAAATAAATATTTTATCTAATTGTGAGACGTTAATTAAAGGTGCATTTTAAATTACCTATAATGCCACACCAGACATTAAAGCCAACCCTTGTTTTTAGCCGTCTTTCTTCTAAATTATGTACATTTTCTTATCCCAGCAATGATAATTGTGCCTATTAAAAATTACACAATTTGTAAACCGGTTTTCGTCTGTCCAGAGAACCTTGGATTGGAAATTGGGTATCTGTTGACATTTAGTAATAAACCATTGACTAAAGGTGATTCGTCTATTAAAATCATTCCCCTGAAGACCCTGGACAATACGTGGTTTGTATGGATGAAAACGGTGTTTTTATTATTTTGTATAAGTTTTGGGATTCGGTTTCACAAAAATCCATAGGCTAACAAGTTCGTAGCTAAGAATCTAAATGTCTTTGGATAGGTTTGTTGTCACTGGAAATTGTTCTTCATATGCAAGTGCTGCAAGCTTCTGTATTTCTGTTAGATTTAAAATAAATTTCTAGCATATCCACCTTTTCATCATTGGAATAATAAGAGCCATTATTGTAAATACTTAAAATAATTAAAACTTGAATTTTTGTTGAAGGCGTTTCTAAACGAGAAACAAGATGCACGCTAATTTTGACATTAATAAATTTAAATTATAAAATGCTTATCATTTGTTTTTTATGAAACGGGGCGGCCATTACGCATTCTAGTCTAAGCCTACTATCAAATAAACCAAAATTATCGTTTTTAGAGCTTAAGCAATCTGAAGACCTAGACTTGTGATACATCAATGAAAAGCTCTTGAAGAGCTCTTTTCAAAAATGTAAAAATTCAATATGGCGTCCGTATGAAAATCCAAAGTTTGGGTAAATATCTTAAAAACAAATAAAGTTAAAAAAATTACTTAAATGAAATTCTTCTTAAAAAAGTGTTCTGATAATGTATAATCTTAAAAACGTAAAATTGGGAGTTTGAGTACAGAAAGAAATGCACCATTTTGGTTTTAATTATCTCAAAACCATAAAATATAAATAAAATCTTAAAGCAGATTTTGCAATTAAATTGTCTAAAACTTTCCTAATTTAACCAACACTGTAGCTCTAATGGTTCCGAGTTACCAATACATGTAGGTTTAATTTGGGACACACTGTATTCTTTAAACTATGCTATTACGAAAAACTAAGCATATTTACAAAACTATAATTAAGGATATTTTCGCGACTTACCGTTTTTAACTACTGGTTGATAGCAGTTCTTTCCCCCACCATTCTAACCGTGTTTAACCCGCCTATCCTCGCAAAAACGAAACGGTTTTCGTATGTCAAGTTACTACTAATGGTTTAATACACTTTTAAGTTTAAATTTAAATGTAAGGTCTTTGGAGAGTTAAGAAATAAGTCGAAAAGATAATATATAAACCAAAATTTTCATTTAATAAGATATTAGCTGTTTCTGAGTCAACTATAATAAGTAAATTTTTCCTTTATGATTGTAATATAATTGTATTGATTCATCCATTTAGGAATTAACTAATAAACCAAAAAATCTGCAATCCAAATAGTTGTTAAACCATAGCAAAAAAACATCACAGAACCAAAACAATAGAAAAGCCGCGAATCCTCCATTATTTTAAATTTAAATTTGACATAACCATTATTAACGCTCCTTCTGACTAGTGGCGATAGCGGTAGATACTGGGTACAGAGTAATGACGTAATACTGACGACGGAACACCTTCCCCTACGTTACCGCTTCTCGCGAAAATAAACCGGTATGTTAACTGTCCTAACAATGTTCAACGCGGTATGTCGCCAAAATTTGATGATTGTCTTTGATATCAGTGACTTACCTATGTGGTACCTCCAATATATCCTTCTTCCTTCCGCTCTCCTCAGCCCCGATAGCAGCGCTGATTCTCTTCTTCTTCCTCGGTGAGCTCTTTTTAGGACTATTAAGATTATTATTGTTACTTGACACAGTGTTTTCCTTATTATTAATATTATTATTTACATTATTACTATTATTACTACCACTTGCGTTTTGTTTATTTTTATTATTATTATTCTTAGTAGTGTTATCCTTATTTTTACTATCCTTAATTTTTCCTTTCTTTTTTCTTTTTATTCTTCCATCCCGTACGCGCTTCTTCAATGGGACTTTGGATCTGATACCCTGATGCATGATGACGCCACCTTGGGAGTCAGGAAGGCGAACGGCTTCCGTGGTTTGATTGTGCATTATTGTCACTGATTTTAGTTTGAGGTTAGGGTGCTTGCCGAGGTATTTGGTGCTTAATACCTGAAAAATATAAAAAAAATACTTAGTGCAAAAGATAATTTTCTTTTGACAATAATAATATACATATATATGTCTGGCAAACAAATTTCTTAGGTGCTTGAGCGAAATAAAGACAGACAGAAAACGTGTAGCGGCTAATTCCCTTTTTATCGACCCAAAACGAAGAGGGGAATACTTCGGTTGGACTACGACAACACACACACACACTCAGTGATGCCAGATCTCACGATTATTATTAAGTAATTTGTAATCTTCCACTCTTCTCAAGATTTCTTACGATTTTTTGTCATTGTATTTAACGATTATTGGTTTATCTAATCTGACAACACTGCACACAGTACTTAGTATCAACCGGTCCCCGGCCGGCAATGCAAGTGAACGCGACGGGCAATGTTGCCAACCACTAAAAATAACGCTTACTTGTGCCATTCTAGAAGAATGGCTTCGGCCTTCTCTCCAACCCTTGTATTCTTAATTATTAAGCCATTGTAAAACTCATAATGTATCTAGCCCACTTACTTTACATCTGGCAATACAAAGCAGTTTAATAATAGTACCAATAACTTACGTTTTCCATAATCTCTTAAAACAATTAGTACTTTTACCTAACAAAATAAAATAAAGTTAATGAGTTAACGTTTTAACAATTTCAAATGTTTTTTTAAATTCTAAAACACACTTAATAAAGTCAAAAATGGTGAACAAAAATGCAACAAAGAACTGCTGTTCCAGAACTGGCCAAGGTACAGAGACTTCCTTGCTTAGCTATAACAGAAGCAATTAAAACAACCACAACAAGAGCCATGGAGTGTCTCTTAGACCTTCAACCACTTAACCTCATAATGATGGGAGAGGCAAGAATGAGCTACTTCCGACTGCAACAAAAACCAACTGGTGTCTACGCTAGTTTGGGACACAACAACATAAAAAATCAAGTTGGCGGCAACATCCTGAACGAGAGAACAGACCAGATGATTCCCCAATACTTATTCAACAAAAACTTGTAATAATTCCAGATCGAAGTGAGTTGCAGCAACTCGATCTCCCCGGCACGGTTGGAGACATCATCTGGAATACGGATGGTTCCAAAACGGAGCAGGGAACTGGAGCGGGCGTGTACAGTGAATTGAGAAATTCACAATTCTCTATTATAATGGGAACACTCAGTTCCGTATTTCAAATAGAAATATTTGCTTTACTGCACTGCAAAAGAAAATAACAGGAGGGCTTATAAAAACAAGCGGATCTGCATAATAACAGACAACCAGGCGTCACTAGGGGCACTAGCAAACCCCAAGGTAACGTCCAGGCTGACATGGGAATGCCAAAAAGAACTGGAAGTCCTGGGAGAACGCAACAGGGAAACTCTCCTGTGGGTTCCAGGAAATTCGGGAATAGAAGGCAACGAAAAAGCGGATGAGCTAGCGAGACATGGAGCATCCGCACACCATATTTTGGACCAGAACCTGCCTTTGGAGTGACCAAAACCACAGCACCAGGGCAAACCAGGGAATGGATCCGAAACAAACACAAGGAATACTGGGAAAACCTCAGTAGAATAAAACATGGAAAATGTTTTATTAGGGGCACATCCAAAAGATTGAAGAAAAAACAACTCAGACAAAGTAGGAAAATACTTCGCATAAAGGTAGGGTTGCTACACAAGATAGGCTCATACAATGGAGACCCAAGTTGCAGAATGTGCGACGAGTGAGAAGAAACAGCCCACCATATACTGTGCAAATGTGAAGCGTTGAATCACAAAAGACAGGGATTATTTGGGCAACCGAAAATGAGTCCACAGGAATATATTAACCAACCAGTCTTGGGGTTATACAGACTTGTGGAAGAAACAAGACTAATGGAAGGATTGGTATAAAAGGAAATGGGAGATTAGGCACAAAAAGCCCAAGAGGCTGCACTGCCTCCGGTAGTGAATCAAGACGGCTCCCAGGAGGAAGAAGAAGAAGAAGTGAAACATGTCGTAAAAGTTTGCAGTGGAGTACAGTACAAGACAGTTCTTAACCATTGGATTTAAAAACTTCTCGGACAATTATATTTTTGACGTTCCTTCAGATTTTTTCACAATTTACGTAACGTAATAACGTATAAATTATAATGGAAGAAGAGAAGTACATGTTAATTTTATTAAATATGTCTTTGTTTTACCTGTGTTGCAGAAATACTTCTTGTAACTTGGAAGCTATTTTTCAATAGCCCAAAGTCAGTTAACCCTCCTTCTAATTCTTAATAAAATATTAAAAATACAAAAATTGAACGGTAAATCTTCTAAATAAAAGTGACAACAGCTCTTTATCAAATTCTTCACACCGAAATAGATATTCAATTTTTGAAACTCCGCTTCCCATCTAACATTAAGAAATCAAAGGAAACCGCCTATTGTTAACATCAATTTAATGGCTGCTAGATGAGTGATATAGTCCTTTCCTTGTATTATTTTGTGTTTATTTTTTTTTTAATGTGACGAATTCAAGGAAATTTAAAGGTGTATGGAAGCCCAATGCTATGGCCCATTTGATCAAAAAATGTCCAGCCCAGTATGAAAGTAACTGTCAGAGTTGGCCCCGCCGATTCTGCGCAATAACAAAATTCCACGAAATAATTTAATGTGTTCCCTACTTACACATCGATAAATCAGTGTGTAGTTAGGCAACACATTATACTTTTATGAGAGCCGTAATGGTCTTAGGTTGTCTAAGGTTTTTGGTGAAAGGGCGCGCACGGCGCGTATGAAATAATATCCGCGCTATATTGTCAACCGTCGTCGTCTTATCATTCGTCATTTTCGTTGTGGTTTGTGCCCTTTGCGCCGATTGTTTTGCTTTGTGTGAGTACCTATATTTTGTGTTTGCAGAAGTTTTTTGGATTGATAAAAACCTTCTTATTTTAGTGATTAGTGTTTATTAAATTTTTACTATAATTTTGTGTTTATTGTTTGTTACTTATATATCGTAACAAAATGATTAGAGGTTGTATGGTTTTGTCTTGCAAATCCAAGGATAACATACCCGGCATTTTTTACTTTAGATAAGTATTTCTTGTATCTAAATTAGGTGCTTCTTATAAGACGTAACGTTAGGTAACCGAAAAAATAATATAAAAATTATGAATAATAAAACAATATATACAGGACCCTCTAATTGAATGAAAGAAAGTACAATTTTATGCTAAAGTTCCTTTTTGCTTTTTCTGTAGTTGTTTAAAAAGAAATTAGATTTGTGGTTTCTTAAATTTACATTATCAACTTTTTAAGCTCGACATACTGTAGACACATAATATTTAACGGATACTGTTACAATGGATACCTAGGTACCAAAGGTTACTAAACAATTTTAACCACTGTTATTCTGTCTCATGAATGTTTGTTATTAGTGAAAAGTATGTGCCTAAAAAGCAGTCATAAAATTTTTCACTTTTTAATGTACAACCGGAATCTTAGGATTAGATTAAACTCATTTACACTATCTTGCCCTTCTTCTATCACAAAATTGGTGATAAGTACATGAAACTATCATACAATGTTTGAAATTTATTTTAAAAAATCTTGTTTTTATTTATTTACAAAGATTTTTGGTGAAAATACAAAACTCACAAAAATATCGACCATTTAAATAGAATGCTTCTTTCCATATTATATCAGATGATATAAAATCCAATATTACACAATAATTTTAAATATTCTATGGTAGTATCGTTTAATTACCAACAATTTTGTGCAAAAAATAAAAAAAACAGTGAATGCTTGAATTTGACATTTGATGATGTCAACTTAATATATAGTAATTAAAAAATGTGGAAGTCCGGCTCTGACCTACTATTCATTGCGCAAACTCCGCCGGGCCAACCCATCTATTCCCGCTGCCCTGCACGCCTAGGCTATTTTGTTCTACAGTATTGGGCTTCCATACACCTTTAAACTTCCTTGGACGAATTTTAAAAGGGCAATAATTTTCTATTAAATAAAAATCTAACTTACCAGTAGTGCTATTATAGCTGCTAAAATAGCTGCAACGGCATACCAATACTCAATGATCCATTTTTTGAAACTGGCAATACTTTCCTCACTGAGCAATAATTTTCTCAAAGTTGCCAGCGGTCCCGAGGGATCTACTTCCCTACACATCTGGAAGACGTCACAGTAACCGGAGTAATCGTTACATGGGGTTCCTAAAAATAATTAATATGTCATGTATCTTACTTTCCCTTCTAACTACACGAGTATATCTCTTCTTTTAGTTGTTTGTAAAGTGATGGAGAAATTCATTAATTCCCGAATCTTAAAGTATATGGAAAAACACACAATTTTACATGACAGAAAGTATGAATTCCGCCATTGAAGATCTACAGCTGGTATTTTTTCCTTTGTGTCACACAACTGGATCAAGTTCCTCGAGTTTTTTTGGGAATCCCAGATCGTTGCTCTTGACATATCCAAAAATTTTGATCACGTCTGGCATAATTGGCTTCTTAACAAACTTTCTTTCTGCGGTCTTCCATTTAAGTTTTGTTGTTGGCTTTCCAGTTTTCTTTCTAATCGACGAATATCAGTTATTGCAGATAATCCTTTTTTTAGCTTCTACCAAATTACTGTTGGGGTGCCCCGGGGCTCAGTATTGACACCAACTCTGTTTCTCCTTTACATCAACGATATTTTCTCTTCCACAATCAATCATATTCATAGTTTTGTCCCTCCCCTCTAATATTCAATTTCTTAAGCCAACCTGTAGGTTTGACTTGGAAAACAAGTTTGGGGTCAATGCAGATATCTCTTTCACCACTTAAACTAATCCTGGATTGGGGCGCTTAAAATCATGTCCAGTTTAATGCCACCAAAACACAAGTCATATTCGCTGTGGGGTAAAAAGTCTGCTAATGCTTATGCTGAGCGGCCAAGTTATACAGAAAAAGTCATTTAATCTTGTCGGCGTTACTTTTGAGAACAACCTTACCTCATATCATAGCCTCAGCATCTTTAAAAAAGTTTGAATTTCTTTTTCGAGCCAAAAATTATTTCTCTCCTTCTAATTTGTATACTCTCCATGTATCCCAGATCAGACCCTTTTAAGAATATTGTTCTCATGTCTGGGAAATGGCATCTCCCACAACACTTAGCATTCTTGACTCCATTCAGAGAAGAGCTTTTCATCTTATTAATTATCCTACACGTACAGAAACCTTCCTTCTCTTGCTGACCGACGAGCTGTTGGGGATCTGTCGCTCTTCTGCTGATATTTTCACGACATTTGCTTCGAGGAGTTGGCCAGTATAATTCCTTCTCTGGCAGTTTCCAACAGAACAACAAGTAGTGTCACTTTTATGCATCCTTTTACAGTCCAACTTAGGTTAGGTTAGGTTAAGTTTAAAGTGACTGGGTATAACACCCTTCCAGCGCGACCGATCGATCTATTGTGGCTCATACCCTTTTATATTTCTCCCACTAGGTCTAGACTTCTGATAAATCTGATGATCCTGTTGGGAGAGAGATCTTTCACCTCCGCCGGCAACAAGGTGTCATTGCTGAGGATTGCGAATCTTAGTCGTGGCATTGCTGGTCACGAACCCAGTATGTGTTCGGCCGATTCATCCCCCTCCAAGCACATGCGGCACTCGGCGTCTTCCGCTAGGCCGATCTTGTGCATGTGGTATTTCAATCTGCAGTGTCCCGTGTACAGTCCCACTAGAGTTTTGAGGTGTACCCTTGATTGCTCCAGTAGTTTGACAGTACATTGTTGGTTCGGTGGGCTTATAAAGGCCTTCGAGTGACTGAGACCCGGAAGTCCATGCCAGTACCGAAGATTTTCACTTTGTGTCCAAGCTGATATGAACCATTCCCATTCCATAATATATGCCGATGACCGGTTCCGGCCCTGTGAATTTTGTCTCCGTCCCCCTTTTGGCAAGGGGGTCTGCGGATTCATTACCCTCTATTCCGGTGTGTCCAGGTATTCACAGTAATGTAACCTTGTTGTTTTGACCCAGTTTGGTTAGCGCATCCTTGCAATTCCAGACGGTTTTTGAATTGCACCGGCTGGATTCAAGCCTTAAGAGCTGCTTTACTATCGGAGAATATTTTAATTGTCATACGTGTGCAGTGCCGATCAACCAGCAATCTAGCACACATCTCAATAGCAAATACCTCCGCTTGAAATATGGTTGTGAGAGTGCCCAGGCTAAAGGAAAACTCTGCCCTCGGCCTCTGTCCATATATTCCAGCTCCAACACCGTCCTTGGTTTTGGAGCCGTCGGTGTACCAACAGATGTCAGCCCGGAGCAGGTCGGTCGTTATTCGACTCCAGTCCTCCCTTTGTGGGTAGACTACACTGTAGGGCCGGTTGTAATTGGTTCCTGTAGGCATTTTGTCTGAGGGCATTTCCAGTCTGTCACAGGTCAGGACATTCCTGAGGAGACTGGTGCTCTCCATATGACACGCCTGCGGTTTGTTACTGATCGCTTTATAGAGTCTGTATGTTGCCCACCTTGCCTCTCTCTCCAAGTAGATATGCAGAGGAGGCAGTCCTAGGAGGGGTTCCATGGCCGCCGTTGGATTCGAGCGCAGCGCGCCCTTGATCATTAGGCAGGCCTGTCTCTGTAGGCTCCTGGCTTTGCTTGGCTCAGCCGCTGCTGCCCCTTGCGCCACCATGCCACAGAGCCATACGTGATCATTGGCCTTATGACTGTCAAGTATAGCCAGTACATCTGTTTTGGTTGCATACCCCAGGATTTGCCACAGATCCTGCGGCATGTCCAGAAAGATAGGGTCGCCTTACGGATGTCTTTTTCTAGATGCGAATTCCAACTAAGAGTGCTATCTAGGATCAACCCCAGATATTTAGCTTCTTTTGCAAATGGTATTGTTTTACCTTGCAGAGTTGGTGGTCTCAAGTTAACCAGGTTTCTCTTTCGAGTGAAGGGGACAATAACCATTTTTTGAGGGTCATTTTTTCCCTTTCACACACGTAGTGTCACTTTTATGCATCCTTTTACAGTCCAACTTAGAGGCCCCGAACTTTGTTCGCTCCTTCATCCCTAGAGCGTCCAGACTATGGAACTGCTACCCACAGAAGTGTTTTCTCCTGCTCCAAATGTCCAAATATTTAAGTCTTGTGTAAATAAACGTTATGTTACCACACTTCAGACACCCACGGTACGATAGTACTTAGGCTTCAGCCTTCATGGATTGTTCCAAGATAAAGAAAATGTTAAGAGATGAAAAAAATAAAACCTAAAGAGTTTTGATATTTTTTTGTGCATGTACTGTTAGATGTGAAATCTCCAGAGGTCCCCACAGTTCTCATCTTTAGAATTGGTACTTACCAGGCTTGGAATACATATCAGGTATATCATAAGGCATATCGTTCCACTCAAAACTCGATATACAGGGTTGTGTATCTCCAGGCAGCTTGCAACACAATTCGCACGCTTTTGTCTTTGGGTCACCGATCCTGGGTATGCACTGACAGGATTCCAGACCATATGCTAAACAGATGGAGCCAGTACATTCCTGTAAGAAAATGTTAGAGTTACTGCGGATACATAAAAAAGTCTTTTATAGTTGCAAAAGGGACATTTCATATTTTTGTGTTAGTTTAAGAGTGAGTAAGTAACCTTGGCTTTACTACAAATAATTTTTAATTACGGTTACCATTGTTATACCTTTGGCAACAGTGTTTGTTTATAAAGCAACGTAAACGTTTTTTACTTGATGAACGCTCTCTCGAGTAAGCGAGCGTCCAAACCTATTACCAAAAATTTAGCATTGTTTTGTGCGTCTATAGTGAAAAATATAATAGGCTATTTGCCATCATTGGAAATAAGCTTTAAATTGTGGTCATCCTATCAGATAATAGTAAAAAAGAACCCAAAAATTTTCATAGCCGTGTTTCACCCTTTTATGTAGCTCATTTATTATTCACTGTAAAATTTCATATTTTGAGACGAATCTCAACAAAAATAAGTGTATTTTAGGAAAATATGAAAGAAATAGGTACAAATTTGACGATGGTGGCATTTTTTAAATGGAATGCTCTTTTTTTGTATATTTAGGTACTCTGTGGTCATTATATTTCGAAAATTTTGTCAACATCTGTTTAGTAAATTCAGAGAAAAAAATAAAATAAAAAAAGGGTTTTTGCACCATTGAATTTAAAATGAATAAAAAAAAAGGGGTTGAAATAGAACTAAATAAGGAACTTATTAAGTAACGTAAATAGTCGTTAAGGGCATGTTTGGTTAATTCGGGTGTGGGGGGCCAAAATTTAGTGTCAAACCTTCAAATTTAAAAGCACTTTTTTTTTCCCTTTTTTAAATATGAGCCCCGAAAAATTTTTTTTTTTCGTTAGATGCAGAATTAAAAAAACAAACATGTTTCTTATTTTAATTATCGAAATTCCTAACACATTAAAGTTATTGTTGAAAACTATTTTTGGGATCTATTTCGGTAGTAATATCACTGGGTAAAAATGGTAGGTGGCTACGAAAAAACAATTTATTGACATAAGAGTTTCCTAATAACATTAATTATTACCTAGAAATTGGTTAAAGTTACATAAATGTTAGCCAAAATTAAAAATTACGTTTATTTAACATTTAAAGGTTTTTCTTAAATTAATTTAGTTAAATTAATAAATAATAATAATTTACTCGAATTTTATAATATGTCAAAATACGATTCTGTAAGTTAAATAAACTGCAATGAAATAAATTGTTTTTCATAGCCACCTATCATTTTTATTCATGGTATTACTATTAAAATATATGCCAAAATGAGTTTCCAACGAATAACTTTTAATGTGTTAGAAATTTCGATAGAGTTATAATTGGAAAAATGATTGTTTTTTAATTTTTCATCTAACGACCTAAAAATATACAGGGGCTTACATTTAAAATAAGAAAAATAAAGTGCTTTCAAATTTGAAAAGTTTGACACTAAATTTTGGACACCCTGTACAGTTCGAATTAACCAAACATGACCTAAGCAACTGATATTACGTTACTTAATAAGTTCTTTGTTTAGGTCTATTAATCAAGCACTATTGGTATTTTTATTCATTTTTAAATTTAATGGTGCAAAACAGTTTTTTGTTATATTTTATTTTTTTTTTCTCTGAAATTACCAAACCGATGATGACAAAATTTTAGAGAAATATAAATGACCACAAGAGGTACCTAAATATACAAAAAAATACAGAGCATTCCATTTAAAAAAATCCACCATCGTGACGTCATACTTTTTTGTGACACCCTGTATAACCAAAATTATTTTCCTTAAATACACCGTGGGTTAAAGGTAACGTCTGCAAAATATGAAAATTTTACAGTGAATAATAAATGAGCTACATAAGACGGGAGGTGAGCTGCAGGACCCTGTATAATATAAAGTAAAATATGCATATTTATTGCAAATTTTATGTATTAAAATTCAAATATTTTTGAAATTAATTTAGCGACTGGAACGCTTTGTGATTGGTTACAACTTTTGTGACGTCACTTGCAAGTAAATAAATGTCACAAGCTTTGTGTTGTGTGTTTTGAGGTGTTATTTTCTATCTTCAACTATCTAAATAACTGTTTCTTGACCATTTTATATAAAACACATATTTTAAGTAACAGAATTATCTGTTTCGTGCCTCAAAATGGACATAAATTTTGTGCAAGCCGATAACAGAAACCCCCTGAGAGCATTTATGATTGTGCGTTTCTTTAAAAATAACGCTGCAGAAATCAAAAATGTAAAAACAGCTGTATAAGTATAGTCTGTCTCAAAGTATACCGTGTTAGCTCTTGCCTTCATTTATGGATTATACCTGCCGACAACAATAAAACTGGAGATCAGTAGGTATTAAAGAACAGAACATTAGGGATGGTCTTTAATAATATAAAGATTTATAATTTATTGTTTATTTAGGTAAGTTTTCTTAAAATTACATTAAGAAATTAAATATATGAAAATTTTTTAATAAATTTATAACTGCGTTATCTATACGTAATTATATTTTTAATCTAAATATCTAAATCTAATTCTGTTTCACTATCAGAGTAATAATTGAGATTAATTACAATAGGATTTATGTTGTTTTGAATAGAAATGTAAGAGTCCTCAATTCTTATAATGTGCTGAAGTGAATTTTTCCAGCTCTCAACTGGTATGTTAGTAATTACATTTTTTATCAAATTTATAACACTGGAACTTAAAGTAGGTGTAACATTTTCTGCTCTGATCTTTGATTTTACTTGGTTCCTCAAATGCTCTATGGGGTTAAACATACAGTGATACGGAGGAAGCCGTAAGACAGTATGTCCAGCGTGTTCAGCCAAATTATCACATACACATTGTTATTTAATTGCATATAAATTTGGGACTTTCAAAAGTTGCGTTTTTTTGTAACTGAATTTAAAATAATATCATTTTCTAACAAATATTCCTGGATTTCAGTTTTTGAACTTAAAGAAGCTGGTGCTTTGTGTAACAGACGGCTGTGGTAGCTTGCGTTATCCATAACAATAACACTGTTGTTTGAAATATTTTTAAAAAGATAATTTTGAAACCAGTTTTCAAAAAGTTCTGCACTTGTATCCTCATGATAATTCAAGCTAGAAACCTTAATATTCTTTGCAGACAACAGCAAGCAGTTTGGGACAAGTCCGTCTTTTGAACAAGCGTGTATTATGGTAATGCGTTTTCCTTTATTTGAAGGTGCTTTCGTCTAACAATTTTGACTGGAATCAACACATCCTTTGGATACTGTGTTATGTTTATCGAACCATGTTTCATCAAGGTAAATTATGAATCTATTTTCTAACCTATATCTTTTAATTTCTTAAAGGAAAAATCTCCAATGCGTAATCTGTGCGATTCCTTCTACTCGTCTTTTTTCTATTTTGCGGTATTTAAATCTCATTTTTTAAACAACTCTATGGAGGGTGAAAGGGGAATATTTATATTGGTTTCGTCTTCGTCTAGCTTTTTTTTGTTTATCCAAGGAGTGTGGTGTACTCGCTTTGTACTTGGTTCGTAGTATCTGGTACACGTCAAGACGTCAAACAAGAGACTTTGTATAAAACATACTTTAATATAAAAATAGAAAAAATATAAACTTATCTTACTGCATCTAAATGTATCTAATTTATCTAATCTTAATGTGTATAAATCAAATTATTTTTATATATATATTTAAACATTAAACAAAAAATTTTTTAATATACACAGTTTACAATAATATATAGTATTGTTATATAAACTAATATTTAAATAATAACATAACATAACATAACTGTTAACCTTCACGGTCAATGGCTTTGATACGTGCAATGGATTGAGACCTAACAAGTGCTGGGACTAACCTTTCAAATTATATCTTTAGCCTTTTTTTCCAACCTGAACCATTACAGTAGGAATAACCCGCTTTCATAAAGACAATATATTTTCCTTCTTATTAGGTCCTGATCACTATTGTCTAAGGTGAGATTGAAAAAACTACGTTTTTTTTTTTTCTTTTTATAATAAAAATATCCCTTTTTTGATGATATTGGTGTTTTTGTAAGTAGACAGGTTTTTTTAAAGCTTCTTGTTTCATTAGACCTCTTCTGATTAAAGTTTCAAACACATTTTTCACAACCTGTTTTTCATCTAATGACAAATGATTTCGACGCGACATAGTTATATTCTCGTAAAACAACTTTTTCAAACGCAAAGTAAAAAAGGTTATTCAACACTGCCACTAAAATATTAGCCAAAATATTTATATGCCTAATGGTTAATACTTAAGAAATATCTGGCCCACCCCTGCCCTTATAAACAAATGGGTTTACCCAATAACAATAGATAATAAAATCGTTAAAGGTTTATTAGGGTATGGTTCGTCAAAAGACATAACGATATACTTTGAGACAGACTATACCTCTAAAAAATTATTTATTTACTTGTTCATCATTCAGTATTTCTCAAAATCTTATTGTAGGTTATGTTTATGGAGTGTAGAAATATAAGGAGTACCATGTCTTATGGGAGACGAATTGAAAAAGTGCCCATTTTGTATTTCGTGTAATTTATTATATCAGTTTCCATCTGCAATTCAATAATAATACCGTTAAGTATAAAAAGAGAACCACAACTAACTTGCTAGGTATTTAACTTTTAGAACAAACAAAATCATTCTAATCCAAAAGTTAGGTTATACCTCATAAGTGTTTATAAGTTATCTAAAGGCGATATTTTGTTGTATATAAATCGGTAGGTATTTAAAGCAGAATATTTGTATACTTACATTAAAGTAATCTTCACACATAACAACATTTAATGCGATATAAAGCTGTTTGGATCTCTTCGAGCTAATTGTAACCACTTTTTTCGCCTTTAGGATATGTTGGGACAGATATAAACAGTTTTTGTGGTGTTTTCAGAGAAGTATTGGTACATTGTGGCACTACACGCCATTTATATACCATTATATACCAATAAATTAAGAAATTATTAACAAAATTCACTGTAGTTGCACTCGTTGTTAACTTGTTTACTTGCATATGACATCACGCGAAATATGTCGACGCCATTACAGAGACAGCGTTTTTAGCGCGAATTTTTTAATTTAAACTTTAACACTGAGTTTCATTGAAAATACAGCAGATTTCCCAAATATATAAAATGTATTGTGTTTTTTAGGTACCAAAGAATAATTTAAAACGATTTTTCAAAATCAGTCAATGGTATGTATGGTATTAGAAAATGATGATAAGATAGTAATACTAGAAAT
>JAHBCN010010467.1:0-31175 GCA_019359885.1 Listronotus oregonensis | reverse complement strand
TTTAAATTTTACTTAACAGCAAAAAAATTAATAATAAATTTATGTTAAAAATTTAAATTGTTATTAAAATTAATTTATTCACAAAAAAATAAATATAGGCCGGTTTTTTCGAAAATTGATATCAGAGACTACCTTTAAATTTTAATCAACTTTTTCTAGTAACTTATTTCCATATCTTCTCAAATAAATGCACTTTATTCTTGTACCATTTTAAGTTTTTTCAAATTTTCTGAACACCGCGTATAAAATATGTTAAATGTTTTTATTCCAATCTTACTTTTAGAAGTAGCAAAATTTTTTGATAAAATCAAAAATAAACAATTTTTTTCTCTTCAACACCTTTTCCGTGGACATACTGTATAATGTATATATATATATATATATATATATATATATATATATATATATATATATATATATATATATATATATATATATAATATATATATATATATTATATATATATATATATATATATATATATATATATATTTATATATATATATATATATATAATATATATAAGATAGGTATTCTTTTGTATGTGCAGGTTTGCAGTCAATTTTAGTTTTAAAAATATGTGTTGTTTTTTAATTAAAATGTGGTCGAAGTGTTTTTTTTTTTTTTAGGCCGAAAATACCCAAATCTTTATTTTTAATTTTGTAAAAAGCAAATCCGCCACATCAGTATAAAACTAGAACCGTACAAGGTAACAAAATAAGTGGTGTTAGTACAGTGCCTTGTGCAATTCCAATTTTTATTTTTTTTTTATTATTTAGAGTATTATTGATGCCCAATATTTGATACCTTTCTGAAAAATATTTTATTTTATATTTTTTTTCTATCATTGTTTGATATAATTTTAATTAAGATTGTTTTTCTTTTATGAATAATACATACTTTGCCCTGTATACATAACAGGTAGGTTCCATCGACCTTACTCAGCAAGAGCCCAACATCATTAAGCTACCTGTTATTATATGGACAAGGTAGATCATCTCCGGTCGTTCGACCGGAAGTGCACCGGGCAATTGGACATAGATTTTGGAATGAGAATGGGATCCAGCAAGGAAACTGTTTTAAAGGGAATTAGGTTGAACTATATTAGATCAACGTTGCGTTGTAGTGTATTATCGTCTATAATAAGGATTTTCGGTTAAACACAAGCGCTTATTTAACGAGATAGTAACTAGTGATCATGATAGGTGAATGTCCATTTTGATTTTACTCGATGTTTTCAACATGAAGTTAATTGTTTGCTGCAAGAGGTGAAACAGTATTAAAAAGGCAATTTTAACTTTAATTATGAAAAAATAGATATTTACATTATAAGTCCGGAAAATAAACTTTTACAGTAAGAATGTGATGTTAACGGACGAGGCGAGGAAGGAGCCAAGTCAGGAATTTCGAAACGAATAATGTACAATATTTTATTTCGAAATTTGTATTTTGAAATAATATTGTATTTTTAACCTGCTTCGTATATTTTCAAAATAAATAATTGTCTGCTTTGGAAACGGATTTTAAGATTTTTGTTTACTGTTAGAAACATTGTCTCAGTACTGAATTTTAATTTGACGAAAGGATTGCGTTGATATATCCAGAAAACGCAACTGTCCCGTTTTTATTTATGACAAGGTAAAAATTTAAGTCCGTTTAAAATTAGTATTATTTTACAATAATTATTTTTGGTAAAATTAACAAAATTGGAGAAGATGGAGGAAATCTGATTCCTGATGAAATTTTTAAAAAATCTAATGACGCTACAGGGCAGCTAGTACCAAAAAAATCGGCAGAACGTTATGAAAAGAATTTACAGTTAGGAGTCCATAAAAAAAGTTTACACTAGTCCGGTAAAACTAAGTTTCTGGAGTGCGCTTTACAGTAGAGTATGAAATAAAGAAAATACGCGTTTTATGTTTGACTCGCTACAGTTTTGCTCGCTTTCAATATTTATTTTTAAAGTTTTTACTGCGTAAACTAGTTATACACACACACCAAGAGATACACTAGATGTCGTTAAACCAGAATTAGGTCAGAATTCAGAATTAGGAATTAAAAAAAATACGAATCATGAGTTGCTACGTTCGGACGTGAAAGTTTGGCGACAAAGTTTTCAATTTCGATGTTTAATTTGTACCTTACTGAAATTTAGAATATAAGAAGTTTTATGAAAAGTTTTAATTCCCTTAATATCAAACAGAAAAAATATGGCATAATTGTGAAATTTGTTCCTTAGCAGAATTCGACGGTTCAAGCGTAAGCACACTAACGTAACACACCTAGTGATAAAATACACCTTTGATAAGAGCGGTTACGGAAAAAAGTGTAAAATAGTGTACATTATTCCTAAATAGGAAACGGGCCTTTAAATGTTTTACGATATAATTGTTTTTTTGTTTATCTTTCGTTCAATGTAGGGTCATTACGGGAATGCAAGTAAATAAACATTTATAAGGCAGAAATAGTAAATCCCGTAGAGTTGTCTTTTTCTTTTCAACTAACCCCATATTCTAAAAAAATTTTGGTTAGAGCATCTCCGCCGAAATTGCGAAGCTATTTTAAATTATAGTTTTTCCTTATAATTTAGAAATGCATTTTTGCGCACAATGGGATTAAGTATTAACCTTTTGGTGGTTGGTGAAGGTTCCCAAAGCCAGGGAAGACATGACCTAGGAGCTTCGTATACATAAAAGCCATTTTTTCCTCTAAGTGTAAAGTAGGTATAGGCTCGTGTAAAATTAATCAGGTTTATCATTTTCGCCCAAAAAGCCTTACAAAATGACACAGGAGCAATGTCTTAAAAAAATTGTCTTATCTGCTGGAACAACATACCAAACTATTACTTTTTCTAGATGCATTTAGGTAAAAGAGTATTTTTGGTCGGAATCGGCTAAAAATGCAGATGGGCAAAACAATTTTTTATCAAAACGCAAGAAAGATGGTAAAGAAAATTTTCTGGGATCATTAAACACTTGCTTAGGTCTTATTATAAAAAAAAATGTTAATAACAAACCATTTTCCAAAAAATATCAAAAAATTAATGAGATACTCTTAAAATATTGTAAAAAAACTTTCACCGTTTTTTTTAATATTCTAAAAAAATTGGAATGAATCCAAACTCATATGCAATAATAGGTACGGGTTTTCCCATTCCGATGAACTTTGAATGATTAAAAAATGTACATTATTGCCCGAATAATGGAACAATTCGTCCGCCCGCTTTTAAGTGAATTCATAAAGATAGCGGCATTCTAGCGGTAGATCGGCAGCTGAAATGAGGAGACTTTTGGGTCTCGTTATCTCGAAAACTATCAATTTTTTGAAAAAAATTGTAAGTACCATTTTTGTAGACTACAAGGCTATCTTCATTTTTTGTTCAAACAAAAATTCTCCAATTCGCATATTTTGGCAGATATTAGCGGAAAACCCATTTTTCGGGCCTTGAGGAGCTATTTTCAGCCCTTTTCCACCTTTTAATGTTGATAAACTTTTTTTCACTCTAAAGCATCCCCGAAGACCTAAGAATTGCGCCACGAGGGAAAACTGTATATATTTATTTACAGCTTTGTTTCTTCATTTACTGGACTAACAATTATTTTTTAATACATAAATGCGGCACAATAATATAGAATAAACCTACATTTTTTTTAAATTGCTTATAAGGTCTTATAAAGCAGAAAAGTAAATTTGTAATTTTCTCCTAAATATATGTTGCTTACTATTTTGTTAATAAATATGACATTGCATACATTATTAAAAATATACTAAAAATGAGCGGATAATGCTAGAGACAAACTTTATCCTAACTTTGTCTTCATCTTCAATTCTTTGTGTTACTCTTTTATTTCTTGTCTAATATGTTTGTTATTATATTTAATTTCTTTTAAGGAAAAAAAAAGATAAGAAAATTTAAAAATAAATTATTTTTTATGCTATGTCCAGTTCAGTTTTGTTCGTATTTGTCTCTAGCGCCGCAGTAAGAGATGCAATCCAACGTAAAGATGTGCTGTTTTCCTGCTAATCAAGAACCAGTTGGCAGGTGTATCTGTATGTATGAGACCTGTTTAGGTGCATATAGGTACAAGGTATAAGAATATCGGTAAAGTGCTGTTTGTAAGGGTTAAAGAGAGCCTGCAAGATTTAAAAAATTAATTTTACCTGTACAATTAATTTTACATAAATATATATGTCCGCATCAAATACTGAAATCCATTATTTTCTGAAAAAAATAGTCAATATATGTATTGCCGACAATCAGCGTAATAGCCTTATTATTACAATGTTTTACTAACTATTTAGTCATTTCCTGTAATGCTTAAAGGAACAGCGTACTAATCATTTTTAATTCATTGTTTGCCTAGGCATTACAGAGTATGGCCGAATGGTTAGTTCATGTTAGTCAAATAACGTCTTTAGACAGTTTTCTGGCAACACATGTACTGACTAGACATTTCGGAGAATGCTGGCAGTACCCAGCCTTGCTTAAATTCGGTAATTTGGAAATAATGTTTTAACTTCACTAGACTTCCTATGATTTTTTAATATGTTGGCTGCCTATTTTTAGGTCATACCTTTATAAAATTGTTTTATTTTACTAAACCTAAAAACCTAAAATTTAACTGTGCCGTATGTACCCCAAACTTGGAGCAAAATGACATAAACGATCTTCTTTATTTCATTACCAACCTCATCCATAGTTTTGCTGACTATAGTACCCTTCACTGTAATATTTACTTTCACAAACCAGCTCCAAAGCCTCTTTGGGAAAACAAGCGCAGGTTAACTCTTATATCTCTTTCACAAGAGTTTAAATTCATTATTGCATTCGGGCATCACTAATCTTGTCCAATTAAATACTTCAACACACAATTATGTAGGCTGTCACGAAAAATTCTGCCAATACTCATCTGTTACTTATAACGCTATCAAGTTTTGCGGAAAAAAAGTCATTTTACCTTGTAAGAGTTACTTTTTAAAATAACCATAATTATATTAAATATAAAATATCCATGATTACAAGATCTAAAAAAAAGCTCAGATTTCTTTTCTGAATCAGGTATTTTTTCCTTATAATCTATATAGTCTGTATGTGTACCAAATCAGACCTTCTTTGGAATATTGTTACCATGCCTAATAAATTGCGTCTTCCACCATTTTAAGCATTCCTAATTCCACCAAAAAAATTGTTGCTTGCCTTAATATTGTTTCCACTCTTACAGAAGAGCTTCCTTCACTTACCCACCGACTGCAGAGGATCTGTATGATCTGAATAGATATTTTACGGCTTCTGCTCCAAAAAATTAGGTAATATAATTTCTTTTGTGGCAGCTTCCAAAGGAGTAACACAGAGTTCCAATCTTATAGTCCTCCTGGAGATTTCTTGAACTTCCTACTTTGTTCGTGCCTTTATCTCTAAGGTGTCTAGATTGTGGAACCTGCAGTCCACAGAGGTTTTTATTTTTTCTCCAGGCCTTAAAATACTTCTTCACTTAAGACACCCACTGTACAGGGTATCCCAAATTCGAGGCTCATCATTTGGATCTCGGAAACTGAGGCAAAGTTGCGCAATTTGATGCTAGCCAAATTACACCTTAAAAGTTTAAAAAATTTAAATACTTCCGAAGACTTTTGGAAAAAACCGAATTTTCGCGATTTTATTTTTTTATGACTCTATTTACCAAAATAAATTTTATTTTCTTATGGCTACTTTTTCTATTCTACAAGACAGTGTTATTAGATTTTCACTCCGACATTAAACACATCAACTCATTCTAAAAGCTATCCAAGGACAACATAAAATAAAAACCAAAAATAAAAAATAAACAATTTCGACCTTAAAGTATATAAGCAAAATGTCCACCTCCTCATAAAATACGGGACTGCAATCGATTTGTCATTGAGTGTCTGATACTTAAAAAAAATATCCTTAAACGATTTGGTGATCCAATGATTTTTTTTGTAGTTTTTTTTTTTAGATGAAGCAACCTTATATCTTGTTTACTATGAAAATAAACATTTTGCTTGTACGACTTTTATTATCACATTTTTGGCATACCACATCTGCTTTTTGTAACAAATTATTGCGAAGTCCAATCTAGTACCTACTTATCCGCTTTGGAGACCCGTTCACAGTGATAGTATTGTCATATCAGTAAAATTCAGAGTTGTTAATTAGCAGTGATCCATCATGAATAATTTTACTAACTCTGAAATGGCTGACATGCACTTTATTTATTAGCAAATGGAAATGCGGAAGAAGGCAAATTTTTCACGAGATGAACTTTCACAATGACCATTTTTGGGCCGACGAAAATCCCCACGTTATTAGAGAAAGTCATTTTCAGCAACAATTTTCGCTGAACGTTTGGGTAGGAATTATTGGTGACTACCTAATTGGCCCACTTTTTTACGAGCAGGATTAGAAGGTCAATCCTACACGGACTTTTTGCAAGATCATTTACCCATTTTGTTAGAAGAAGTACCCGTACAAGTAAGAGTCAACATGTGGTTTATGCACGACGGGGCTCCAGCTCATTTTAGTGCTCTTGCTCGTCAGCATCTCGACATCACCTACCCTAATTGCTGGTTTGGAAGTGCAGGACCTCAAAATTGGCCACCTCGCAGTCCTGATATGAATCCTCTAGATTTTTATTTATGGGGCCATTTGTAAGCTCTTGTTTATAAAACTCCTGTACTAGATGTGAATGACTTGAGGAATCGGATAATTGACAATTGCAATGTCATAAGGAATACTCCAGTAATTTTTGCACGTGTCAGACACTCAATGACAAATCGGTTGCAGTCCTGTATTTTATCAGAAGGTGGACATTTTGCTCATTTACTTTAAGGTCGAAATTGTTAATTTTTAATTTTTGGTTTTTATTTTATGTTGTCCATGGATAGCTTTTAGAATGAGTTAATGTGGTATTTATTTTTTTTCTCGAAAACGAAGCTAGATATGAAGAAAACACAGGAAAGTAAAAAGTTGTATTTTTAGTTGTTTAATCTTAAAAAATATAAAAACTATAAGGAAAAGTCGTTGGTGTACTTTTTTCGTCAATAATATGGCTGTGATGCCCACTGAGACGCCACTGGAGCTAATAATTTCCATCTAGCTAGAGCTAAATAAGCACCTTATTACTTCAAATAACTGCACCAAATTTCGACCAAATCGGTTTTAGGATATTTATGATATTTTATAAATACCGTTTTTTTTTAAACTTCAACGCCCTGTATCTCAGAAACGGAGCAACAACGGACATATGTTCATAGGAACTCTTTTTCTTAAAACGACCTAGCCAATCACCCTCTGAAGTTTTGTACCGTAGTTAGGAAACACCCTGTATAATTTCTTATGAAAATTTCTATGGATATAAATTTTTGAAATAGACAGAGATAGAGATACATCATTGGTTTTAAAATTTTAGAAGCTCCTGAAATCTAAAATAAAAAATCCAGGACCGTATTAAAAAAAAAAACAAAGTTAATGATGGCCGCTCAAACACAAAACGTTGGTCTGTAAATTTAAAATCACTATCTTATAGAATGGGAAAAGTAACAGTGGAATATGAAATTTATTTTGTTACATCTATTTAAATAGAGTCATAAAAAAATAAAATTAAATTCGCGAATATTCGGTTTTTCCAAAATTCTTCGGAAGTATTTGAAATTTTTAAATTTCTAAGGTTGCATTTTAATCAGCATGAAATTGGGCAACTTTGCTTCTATTTAACCTTCCCGTATCTCTTCAGGTTTCCGAGACCCCAATGTTAAGTGGAAAATCCCAAGATAAAAAAAAAACCATAATTATTCTGTAAAAAAAATAAAACACTTGGTAGTGATTTCGTTGTTACCCGGTATATCAAGGAATGTTTTTTCTTAAAAAGAACTCACGTGCTACATTTCTGTAACGATTTCAATTATTCACTTATACAAACCATGCTCAGTTAATGAATCGAACTTCTTGGTACGCCACAATACATCTCATATGATTTCCAACAGCGATACCCCTATCAATAAAAACACCAATTAAAAATACCCACTGAGAACATTATGAAGACCGGAAACTGACAATATGGGAGGTCCACCATAAGAATGATTTAATTATTGCTTCAGTATACCTACAAATCTGAATGAAAATTGGTATTCCTTTGCTTGGTTGATTAAATAAACGAATCAATACCCCAGTATTGATTTGCAAAACTCATCCTCTTAATTGTATTTAATTGAAGGTAGAATTTTAATTTTTCGCTTCTACTTAACAATATTTGGGTTATATAGGATCTAAAATTGCAACGCAAATATCTTGAAAAATATAACATAACATATAATTATGGTATTTGGGTGTCTAGGAAAAAAAAATCAAAAGGTGCTAATAAATTTGGGCTTGTGTTTTTGTAAAGAACGATATTTCCCATAGACATCCCCCCTGTACAAAACAAAAAATATTGCAAAATGGATGCGGAAAAATTAAATCAGAGTGCTAAAACTATTTTCACTAGTAATACCACAAGAGATTAAATTATTTTTGACAATTTTGTCGAGCTCGTGATCTTTTGAAAATTATTCCGAGTCAAAGACGTGAGATAATTTGTTAATAATACTTTTAAGCAAGAATAAATTGCTAAATCTAATTTAACCTTGCGTGGTATTCGGTAAAAAAAATTTACAGCAATTTTTGTTAATAATTTTAATATTAATTTCTACTTATTAAAGTATGTAGTAAATGTCACTTAATTTATTTATTCACTGTACAGTATAAGTACACTACAGGGATAAATCCCTAAATGGTAGAAAAATCAACTATAGAAAAGAAATAACATATAAAACTTAAAAATACATACAAAATAAAAAAAGCTTAAAAAAGACTTATCCTAGTATATTCTTTTATTTTACATAAAATATCCATAGTCTGGACACTCCAGGGATGAAGGAACGAAGAAAGCGGGAAGCGGGAAGAAGAAAGCGGGAAGCGATAATCGCGAGGCGAACATCGCCTCGCGATTATCGTCGGCTTCTGCCTTACGATAACGCTAACTTTCGCTTCAGCTGGCTTTCGCTTGGCTGAGTGTTAGTGTAAACGCAGGTGGGGTACAGACGGGTACATCAACCCGTGACGACATACAAACATATAGTATGTTGTCAGCAAACAACCACTGCGCTGTTTGAGTTACAGATTTTCGTAACTCCAGCGAGCCACAGGATAACTCCTTGGCTGTTGTGTTGCAAGTGGTGACTGACCACTATAAATATACGTAACTACACGTACTCAAGCACGAGTATAGTGCTCTTTCCGTCTAGTCACGTGGTTAACTCCACGTCTGATGAGTCTAATAGAAGACGAAACTAGACCTTCTGGCTTATGGCAACCAGCCGTACCAGTATCTCAGGTGGTCAAGTTCTGGTGTTTAACGACCCAGCTTGTCACACTTGATTCTTTGGTCTACTAGCTCACTCTATCTAGCCGAATAATCCATATCCCTAACTGTCCTTGCGGACTACCACATTGAGTGGTGCGAGGTAAGGTTTAACACCAACCTTCGCAGACACACTCTTTGTGTGGCGGACCACACCCCAATGAGGCGGGTGCCGTTTTAGGTGTGGAATCATTCCGGGGTAGAAGGTTGAAGACATTCTGTCTCCCTTCGATTTTGGACCCCTGGCTTTAACATCGAGTTTTTGAGCTATATCACTCAGCGTAACATCGCTTGACTTCACATCGCCTCGCGATTATCGTCGGCTTCTGCCTTACGATAACGCTAACTTTCGCTTCAGCTGGCTTTCGCTTGGCTGAGTGTTAGTGTAGACGCAGGTGATCAACGTCGTTTCGTTCTTACGAACTCTTCAGACGGGTACATCAACCCGTGACGACGTACAAACATAAAGGAAATATACTGACTAACTCCTCTGATCAGAAGCCGTAAAAATACCTATAGAAGCTCGACGGTAGGCCAAAGGAAAAAGCTTCTCTCTAAGCGTGGGATGATTAATAAAATAAACGGCTCTTCTTTAAATGGCGTCCAGAATGCTAAGTGTTGTAGGAAACGCCATTCCCCAGACATGAGAACAATTTTCTAAAGAGGGTCTGATTTAGGCTACATACAGAGTATATAGATTAGAAGGAAAAATAATTTTTGGCGTGAAAGAGAAATCCACGTTTTTTTGATGCTGCCGAGGCTATGGATGTAATCTGTTTATGCCAGTTGAGGTTATTCTCAAAAGTAAGGCCGACAGGATTAAACGATTTTTTGTTCTGCAGACCTTAGCCGCTCATATGTAACGGATGAGCATTAGCAGACTTTTTTCGCGGCAGCGAACATGACTGTGTTTTCGAGGCATTAAACTGAACAAGATTTTTGGCGCCCCATTCTAAGATTAGTTTGAGGTCTTGTGAGAGAGAAGATTTTTTCTGCCAATAAATATCGCAATTGTTATTAAAAAAAAAAAAAATAAATAAAAAAATTACGATTTTTGATGATTACAAAAAAGATCCTTAAAGAGGAAAACATTTCCAATAAAAAAGTCTCTCCTCCCGGAGTTCTGTCTCCATTATTTATAATTTTAATGTAACGCTGAAAATTGGCATTCGCGCGACACATACTTAATTTTTTTTAGGTATTAAATATTAATTTAAAAAATTTTGAAATTATGGTGTATTCAGAACTCTTCAAAGAATTCATTTTCGTTGAAAATGTATCTTGAATTTGAACTCTTGTCTTCATTGTATATAAAAAAAAACGTTTAAATATTTTTCGTATAATTTTTCCTCGACATGGAGCCGTTCTTATTACATACCTAAGAAGACTACGCCTTAGAAATTTTAAAAGTTTTTGATGCTTTGTTTATAATAACTTTACAACTTTGACAAAATAACTCTACTTTTTTATTTTTTGTTAGTTTTTTAAGTTTTTGTTGTTTTGTTATAAAATTATTATAAACAAAGGATTACATTTTTTAAAACTTTTATGGCGTTATCTTGCCTACTATGTATATAGGAAGGGTTTTGCGAAGCGAATAATTTATACGACAATTATTTAAGCGTTTTTTTTTTTAATGAATAAGGAGAACGAAAGTTCAAAACAACTTTGTTAATTAATGTTAGTCTAACCTGTTAAAAAACTAACTTTAAGTTAAATTTTTAACGGGAATAAAATCTTTGAAGTGTTCTGAAAATATTATATATTTTTTTAATTTTTTTAATATTTAATACCCTAAAAAATTATTTAATGTGACGTACTCGGTTTTGACGCAGAGCGCGCAACCAAAAATGTCGCACGGCTGGCCATTTTCACCGTAAAATTAAAATTATAAATTATGAAGATAGAACTTCGGGAGTTCGGATATATTTTTGGAAAATTCCGCCCCTTTAAGAATCTTTTTTGCAATTTCAGCTATCTCTTATGGTTTTTGAGTTATTATCAAAAATCAAAGTTTTTTCTTATTTCGTTTTATGTTAATAAAAATTGCAATTTTTTATTGGCAAAAAAAGTCCTCAAAACTCCTTTCTCAGATTTGCATTTCGCGAATGAGCTATCGCTCATATTTTTCAAATCCTTCTAACTATTTTTCAAAGAAAACACTTCTCGACTAGACTATAAACAACCAAATCTTTAAAAAAATTCTAGGTAGAGAGGGGATACTTACCGATTATTCAATACAGTCTTTCGTGATAGGACCTACATTTTTTTAGGAATGATATTTTTAACATGTTTTCCACAGATACGCATCTCAGTACAGTTAAAGTCTCCGATTTATTCTTAAAGTTAATAAACCTATCCTTAATCATAATTCCGTAACAACTAGAGCAGTCTTTCTCAAAGTGGGCGATAACGCCCCCTTGTGGGCGCTGGAGGTTTAGAGGGGGGCGGTAAGGGACCAAGAAAAAATTGGGGGGCGCTGATATGATTTAAGGGGGCGATGGGTGATTTGTAACTTCAGCTACTTTATATTTTAAAATTCACTGAAATTAAAATCCTTCTACTACACAACATCCATTTATTAATTCATATTTTTATCCTATTATACTGCATAACTATAGACTAAAAATATATTAAATATTTAATATTTTTAATGCGTTCACAACGCTATTTATATCTTAAGATATTGAGTAATAGTTATCAAACACTGACAAATATTCGTGTCTTCAAGTGTCGCAGGTGAGGTCCCCAGCTCCAAAGACACGTATTAAAATAGGTATATATTGTTGCTACCAGGAGCAAATAAAATTAAAATTAACATATCCTCTGAGGAGAGCGCTACAGAATTCTACAGCTGATTATGATGGGAAAAGTGGAAGGACGTAGAGGGGTAGGAAGAAATAAGCAGGCTTCCTGGCTGAGGGACATCCGTGAATGGACCGGCACACGCAGCAAAGAGGAAGTATTCCGATTGGCGCAGAATCGAGAAAGACTTGCCCAAGTAATTCACGACGTCAGGGGGACCTGATATGGCACTTGAAGAAGAAGAAGAAGTATTAGGCAAACAATTTATGCGTATTGTCGGTTCCAGTCAGTTTTGGCTAAATACCTATTTGGCAATTAAAAGAACTTTTTTTTTATTTGTTTTAACTATTCTTTTGAACAAAGACTTAATTTGGAGGTAAGTTTTATCAATTACAGTTTTTGAAAGTTTTATTCCATTTATATTTTTTAAAATAATAATTATAATTGTCTCTCCGGTAGCGTTGTGGTCAGAGTCTCGGCTCGCCGTGCCAGCGATCCGGGTTCGATTCCCCTCCGGGGAGACATATTAGGTAGTATTTATTTAACATAACGTCCGTGGTGGCACTACCGCGTTGTCTAAAAGGTGCTATGAAATGCAATATTTACATGTTTCAGTGATTGGACAGCGTTGACGGAACGGGGGAAAAAAGATGGTTAAACTTGGAAAACCCGGCACTTACGCTACTCTGGTACTTAGGCGCATGTATGTATATGTATATGTCCAGCATATATTATATATGTATATGAAAAATTCTTCGTGAGCTGTCACAAAGATTAAAAAAATATACCAAATAAATGTAAATCTTTTTTTTTTAACATAACTACCAATTTTTGGTGGAATTCAAAACCGACCGAGTCCGACCGACATCATAATAAAGTGAATGGTTTGGAACGAATTTTTTTAATGAATAAATCAAATGAATCGATTTAGTAAAAAGATTCGAACCCCCACCTCTTAGACGTGACGTTCCCAGCATGCACGCATCCCATGCTTATTGTATCATGCACGCACCCTCTGCAAAATTTCCGATCATCTTAATATTGTAAGTTGAATTTTATTGATCAGTGTTGATTATTGTTAATTTTGAATTAAATACTCTAATATTGTAAAGTTCCATTTATTTTTGCTCTGTCTGGAAAAGAAGAGTGTCGTTTAGAATATAGGTTTAATTAAACGCCAGGCGAGACTTATATATCATTGAGATTTTTCAGGTGAAAAAAATGGGGGGCGCTACAAAAAGCCTGATTTTTAAAGTGGGCGTTAGACAAAATAAGTTTGAGAACCTCTGAACTAGAGCAATATAAAATTTAAAACATTTAATTTAATTTGACATTTTTAAGTTACCCCCACCCCTCTAAGGAAGGTGAAAAAAAATGTCAAAAATAACGTTTAGTCCGGTCAAATTAAACCAAAAAAATTAAAGTAAAGGTACATAAATTTACATTAAGCTAAAAGTAAGTGAAATTGTTCAAAACATTATTAAAAATAACATTTCAAAATTTTCCATCATTCCGCTAAGTGGAAAAAAATTGACTCGAGGCCAAAGGTAGAAAATGGGTTTTTCGCGATTTTCTTTCAAACGGTAAGTTTTATCGTAAAATTACTTAGGACAAAAATTGTAGATCATATGATTATCTTTAAAAAAAGTATCAATAATTTTTTTCCTAAAAGCCATTGTTCCTGAGATATAACGATTCAAAAAGTTGTAAGCGTCATTGTATGTACACGTTACCACGCCACCTCTGAGGTAGTGCGCCTATTCCACAGGTCTGTTGTAATTCTGTTTAAATTGGAACTTTTGAATAATAACAGATATTCGCAAGGGTTGGAATTAATAAAAGCGATGAAATTTAAAAATTAGTAGAAAAAATATTGGTCCGATTCATAATCTTCAATCAGTTTTTCTTGTTGTTCTTTTTCTATTTTCTTTTTCTTGATCTCCTTCTTCTTCTTTATCCTGGGTGTAGGTGAATTGCGTCAATAGCGTTGTCTGTTCGTCAGTATCAAACGAATCTTCTGCCATTGGTGATTCAACATTAGAACACGACCGGCCTTGACAATTTATGCACGCCAGAAAACAAAACAGTCCAACTTTTACATTTAGCACTGAATCCCTTTGTACAATTGCAAAAAATTGTGTTTAACGAATTTTTCGGCGCAGGTGGGAGTAAAGTTTGAATTGGTTCTAATGTATTATCGACCAACTTCCAAACCCAATATTTTGGGTCGAGCTGATAACCAAGCCACATTTGCACTTGGTAATATATCAAAAAAAGATGTTGATGAACAGCAACTAAGGAGACAAGCTAATTGCACTTGTTTTTTATTTCGAGAGGTTTTAACAAAACATGAATATCGATACTTATCTAAGCAGGTAGGTTTTTAGGAGCTCCGTACATACACTAGCGTATAAATTAAGGAACTGGGTTTCATTTTACCTGATATTCTCATAGTTATACTTATGTATATTTTATATTTTAAATGTAAGTCACAATCACGAATAGAAAAATATTTTACTTATTTTACAGCTACAAAGATGTGTATATACGTAACCAACTTATGCATACAATGACTCTTACAACTTTTTGAATCGTTGTATCTCAGGAAAGGTGGCATTTAGAAAAAAAAATATTGGTACCTTTAGATAATTTTATGATCTACCATTTTTGTTAAGAACAATTTTACGACAAAACCTACCGTTTTAAAGAAAATCGCGAAAAATCAATTTTTTGACCTTTGACTTCGAGATAATTTTTTTTCACGTACCGTACGATGAGGAATTTTAATATGTTATTTTTTAATATGTTTTAAACAATTTTACTTACTTTCAGCTTAATGTAAATTTATGTACCTTTCAATTTCTAGATTGACCGTAATAGTTAAGTATGTCCCTGCCTGGACTTACTACGTCACCAAAACTTCATGAAAATATTTGAAATCAGTTTGGGCATAACTCATTGTAACAGTTTAAAAAACTCAACCTGTATTTAATTATTTTAATTTAAGTCTTATGCATTGTTTGCGATTTATCTTAGAATTAGAACCAGCAGCTTCCGCCTCCTTGTTTATCGATTCTATAAGGGCGTAATTAATTATTGTTTTAATCGTATTTACACAGGATAACGGGGTAAATTGAATCAAAACCACTCCAGCCTTACAATTAGTTTACTCCAGTGAACTTCGTTGGAAAAGGTGTTGTTAGGAGCTCAGATTCTTCTTTGAGTATTGATGAGGGAGGATTAGTGATTTGAATTTATAGAGAAGGTTGATAAATAATGCAGAACATGCGATAATGGGAGCTAACTGTGTGTGTATATGTACTACATACACGGTGGCTTTAAAAATGCTTTTATTTGACAATTAATAGCTTTTTAAAAGAAGTAAATATTTATGTACTATTATTTGGTTATAAACAAAATTCACAGAGAAAATAATTTTGTTTCAATTATTATTAAACATTTTTTTTAAAGGCATCTTTAGATTAAGCTGTTTTTCCAGAGGTAATACCTTTAAAAAAAATTCTGAAAATTCGGTTTTTCGATTATAACTTGAAAAATATTGCATTTAGACAAAAAGGTTATATAACTTAAATTAAAGGTCTTAAAAATACATAGTATATGTCATATAAGGTTTTGTGTATCTTCTATAGGTTTTAAGATATTGACGTTTCAAATTTAAAAAAAATCGTTAATATCTGAAATTACGTCATTTCTCGATTATTTGATGCTTCAGCCCCAATTGTGATTCGGTTTGGCGGAAAAAAATACTCCAAAAAATCCTTTTCCGACACCCAGCACACACCACTTTTTTTGTGGGACTGTGTTATCAACAACAGTAATTATTTTTTTCTTAAAAAATAATTTAGATGAATTTTCATTAAGTATCGATCGATTTAGTCAATTACTTAAATTTTTTTTTGTTTCAGAATTTGTTTTATTTTTTTATTTATTTAGTCATCAAAATGGCTCATTTTAATCTAGTTTAAAGTTGGAAAGCATTTTATCCTGTTGTTACGAAACAATAATATCTGGAAAAATCGGTCTTTTCCTTAAACTTACGTATTTATGATTTAATGGAATGTTTATGGAAAAGTTACTTTACATTACAAAATAAAACAACACGTATCTATTTTATTATATATATTTTATTATCAAACATAAGTTACATGAATGAGAAAAATCCTAATCTAAATTGCCATAATTAATGAGATCACCTGGCTGACTAGAACTGATAATCCAGAGAATACCAAAACTAACCAATTCTAAAACAATAAATTAATTAATATATGTTATGGATTCTCTGGGTAAACAAGATTCATGCTGATATCGCCTAGTTCTGTATAGATTGTTATTATTTACACTAATAATAATTCTAGATATTACATTACGTTGCACACAATACAAAGAGACGTTATTTTCCTATTTTTCTATCCATTTTTTAAATATAAGCATAACGTAATTTTCATTTGTACCCTCAACTACCAAATATTAATCGAATTAAATATATTTTTTGGAATTCAGTTGTCCAAATTTATATAAAAACGTTTTAGTTGGGATAGATAAATCAATATTCAAAAAGACATAACACTATACAGGGTGTCCATATTATACATTAAATAACTCTGCTCCGCTAATTTTATTAACAGTATTGGTAAATATACAGGGTGTCCCAAAAACAGAGTTTTTCAGTAACACTAAAATCTTGGACTTGCATTGTCTTTATTTGTTAATGAATACACAACGTTTCGGTTAGTGATGTATCTCCGACCGTTTTCAAGTGATAAGTCCTTGTATGCGGCCTTGGCGAGTCAATCGTTTCCCATCCTGTTGACATACTCTCTCCACTATCTTCTTTTATTAGTGACCATCTAAAGGCGCGTACAGACATGGAACGAAACATCGTATCGTAACACGTTCGTATCATGTTCGTGTAACATGTGTGGACGGTACATCGTAACTGCGTAACTCGGTAACATCGAAACATCACGGCGTCCCATCAGTTGTCGGTTTTTCAGCGTCACTTCAAAGAAATAATATGGGCTGATGTTGCGTCGTCTGTTTGCAAGTTTGGACGGGAATGCGTAACAATAGCGCGCCAATACATTTATTTTCATAATTTAAGCAGTTTGAAAACATCAATTTGAAGTAGTCAGAAGAAGCTACTCTTAATTTCATAGAAAGTTACCAAAGCAAATACATTTTGTGGGACCCAAAAAATCCCAGATATTATAACAAAAATAGAAAAAATGATACTTGGCTTGGCACACACTTTTAGAGGAGTTTCATATTTCTGTAGATCAGTGCAAAAAGAAAATCCTCTTATCGGCACTCAGGCGAGAGAAAGCTCAAATTAAAAAGAGTCGAGGTACGGGTACAGGTGAGTGAAAATAAAAAAAGTTAATTACTTCCCAGCCAACACAAAAACGTTATAAGATTTGCACATTTGTCACAGTTTATGACAAAGGGTAAAGTGCTATATTTCTGGCTATTTGACTACTACTACTCTCTTTTGTCGAAGGGAGATTTTAGAAATGGTCTCTATTATATGTTATACATTTTAAAGGTGAAATTACATTACATTACAAAAAGTACTTGTAACGTTATGTGCTTTTTTGCAGTTTCCATTATTGTTACTTCGATAACTACTCAAATTAAAATGCTACATGGAAAGAGATGGAACTCAGAATGTTCTGCTATAAGTTATACGACGTTGTTTTGTTACACAATAATTTATCGAAACACCGAACTTCGATGCGTAACAAAAATTGTTGCGCGACGATGTTGCGAAACGAAGATTTGTTCTAAGTCTGTACGCGCCTTAACAATATCTAGCATCCTATCGTATCGCTTTCGGATCTCATTGCTTCGTTGCCTTTCCCTCAGTGTGACGCCTGCGATCGCTCGTAGGATCTTCATTTTGGTCGTTCGTAGTGCTCTTTTCGTCCGGTTGGTGTCTACTCTCATTTATGCTGCCTAGGCAAGTATGTGCCTCACTTCTGTTCTGTATAATCTGGCCTTGCTGCTTATCGGCATGTATTTGTTTTTCCAAATGGTATTATATAGACAGCCAGACACTTTTGCTGCTTTATTTACTTGTTCTTTCACCTTGTCATATATGTATTTGGGCTGCTGATATTCAAAGTTCATCACTTGTTCGATTGGTTGGCCGTTTATTCTATCGGTTTCTTGCTTGTGGTCAAAGATTTGGTTTTTGGTATCGATATATTCATATTGTAATTCTTTGCAGCCTGATGCAGCCCGAGTATGTTGTCCTCGTTTTCTGCTATGAGAACCGCATCGTCTGCATAGCTTAATATATTAAATTCGGTTTGTCCCATTCTGTAACCTCGCCTAACATTTTTCACCTGGTCTATGATGCGGCCCATTACCAAGTTGAAGCGCAGCGGACTCAGGCTATCTCCTTGCCTGATACTTATCGATATCGGCACTTCCTCTGTGGTTGAGGTGCCTGACTGTATTCTTGTACTGTTGTTGATATTAAGTTATTTTATTACCTGGATTATATTGGCATTTGCTCCTCGTTCTTGCAGGATTTTTAGCACATCATTCAGCTGCACTCTATCAAATGCTTGAAGTCAACAAAGCAAAGGAACCCAGCTTTGTTAAATTCTATAGACTTCTCGATGATTTGTTGCAGTATGAATATAGCGTCGATTATTGATCTATTATGCCTAAAGCCTTGTCGTTTTTCGTTTATGCTGATTTTACTTGATAGATGTTGAGTTATTATTTTGGTTAGCAGCTCCATTGCGATATTGAGCAGGCTTATGCCTCGATAGTTCCTTGGGTCTTTTTTCTTCTTCTTGTAGATAGGGATTGTAGTGCTAGATTTTCGTTCCTGGGGTATTTTTCCTGTGGACATAATCATACTGTAAAGGTGTTTGGTATACTTTAACTAATTCTTGGCCTTTTCAGCCCTAATAGCCAGTAAATATTTGCATTTTATTATCATGTAATTAGATCATTATATACAATACTTAGATTACCCTGTCAGTCCTAAAGTTTACAGTATTTTTAGTATTTTTAATATGAATCATTTCTTTTAGGTTCCTTTCTTTTATTATTAGATTAATAATCTAAAATTTAAACATTATTGAAATCAAAATTATGCAAGTTTTCTGTTGCGTGGTTAGCGAGAGCATTTGAATTTTATGTAATATTGCTTATGCTTGTTTTATGTTCCTTTATTCTTTTTGTTAATTTATTGTTTAATTTCTTTTATTTAATTTGTTAATTTATTAATTTTATATAACTTTTTCATTTAAAGTTTTTTCCGTCGCCCTTAATTTTTGAGACATTTAGCCGTTTTTATACATTTAGTTGACCCTATATAAATTAATTATATTATTGCTGTATATTACAATGATGCAAATATGTAGCAAGAATGTACATCTTATATAAAAAAACTAATTTCTGGTTATCTCTCTTTCCGTTTTTTTTACTTTTCCAAGGATTACCCCATTTCTGATATTCTATAAAGTATCATGTTTAATTTTTACTAGTACGTTACAATGTACCTTATACAGAGCAACAGCAGATTCCTTAGAACGAAATAATGCAATTAACGTAAACTTGCCTTATCCCAAAGTTGATAATAACATTAATAACTAAGAAACAGAGTGTCAAACTTTTTATTTTGTTCTCGGTTTTTCGTAATAATTTCTTCACTAAAAGACATAGCGGTACAAAATTGGGGATTTGGGGGTTCTTTAAGGCTAGAAATTTAAATTCGTCCATACTTCTGATGTTGCTAGTAGAGGGCGTCAGTTACGGCCTACCCCACTTATTTAGATGGCATAACCTTTTTTAAGCTAAGTATACTGACCTGTTCATTAAAGAAAAAGTTACTATAATTCTTGCTGCATCATTTAGGTCTCTAGGGGCATCTGTTTTCGAGATAAACGCACTTTAAAGGACCCCGCAATTTTTCCATGGAAAATGAGTTCCGGCCAATTGTTTTTAAACTTTGCAAGATAATAGTTTTCAACACGTTGATTAAAAGTCTCCACCGGCACAAAACCCTAAAACCCCTCTAATACCCCTTAAATCAGCCATAAAAGTCTCTGGGGATTTGAAGACTTTTGAGGGTAATTTTGGGGGAGTTAGAGGGGTTTTGGGTTTTGTGCCCGTAAAACTTTTGATCAGCGTGTTAAAAACTACTACTTTGCAAAGTTTAAAAACAATTGGCCAAAACCCATCTTCCATAGGAAAATTGCGGGGTCCTTTTTATGTTTTTCTCGAAAACAGTTGCTCTTAGAGACCTAAATGAGGTATACATTTTTGAAGCAGAGAAAATTATAGTAACTTTTTTTAATAAACAGGCCAGTATAGTAAGCCCAAAAAGAGTTATGCCATCTAAAACAAGTGCCGTAGGCCGTAGCTGGCGCCCTCTACTAGCAACATCAAAATCATGGACAAATTTGAATTTCTCGCCTTAAAGAATTCCGAATTTTGTACTGCTATGTCATTAAGTTAGGAAATTATTACGAAAAAACGAAAACAAAATTAAAAGTTAGACATCCTGTATCTTAGGGATAAGGCAAGTTTACGTTAATTGTATTATTTCGACCTAGGGAATGTGCTGTTGCCCTGTGTCCCATTATTTCTAGGACACCCTGTATAAATCTACAAAATGTTATTTTGCGATGCGTACCAACGTTACCGGAAAACCAAAGTAAAGAAATTTTCTAAAACCCTTTACAGTAAAAGTTATTATTAACAGGATACCCGTCAATTCTATAATTTTCACTTCCTACCAAGCAGTTAACACTTTTTTGACGATGGTAAAAAAACTGTTCATAATTATTATTAAATCTATTACTACAATAATTCGAGCAACAAAAATGCCGCGATTGCTCGTTACCATACCCATTTTCATAACCATATCCGGCATTAAAGTACCCATGGACATCGTTATACGAACATTGCTGTTCTCTATTTAGGTCGTTAAATTTTGAATTATATAAAGACGTATTTATGGTGGTAGTAAAACCATTATAACCTATGATGGTACCCAGTAGGGTACCTTGTAACAGGTTTGCAGTTGTTTGACTTAGTTCTCGACAGAGGATTTTAATAAATCTCGTCATTTCCATCGGGCGGCCTTCTTGCAGGGTTTGAGACATTGCGTAGATGTAGTTCTTGGCTAGGCGAAGTGTTTCGATTTTGGAGAGTTTTTGGGGGCTTGAGTTGACGTCGGAATGGGCATGGTTTGGTCACCGTATCATACTCCACTCATTTTGAGGCAACTGAAAGCATGCCGCCACGAACCGTCTGGCACTACAATTCGGCCGACTGGGATGGTCTGAGAGATTTCTTTGCCAGCTACCCTTGGAATCCTACCTTCTTTTCTACTCACGATCCTTCAGAAATATGTAAACAAATTACCGAAACAATTGAACTAGGCATTGAGACCTTTATTCCCCACACTAAAAAGAACCCCAAAGTTTCAAATCACAAACCGTGGTTTTCTAAATCCTGTGACAAATCCAGACTTTTAAAAATTCAAGCCCACAAAAAGTTTCTTCAAAACCCCAGTCCCGAAAATCGACAGGCTAGCATCGAAGCGAGAAATCAGTATAATCAGACCATCTCAGAAGCAAAAGACCGTTTTAACAATCGAATAAAGGATAAAGTTCTCTCTTGCTTAAATGGCAGTAAAGCTTTCTGATCCTTTGCCAAAAATATTAGTCAGAACTTTTACACAAATTATTTTTCACTCCTAATCTCTGAAGATGGAATTGTCTCTACCTCCAAAGGAAAAGCCGAACTATTTGCCAAACAATTTGCTGCCAATTCTACGCTTGATCCTCCTATTCATCTTCCTTTTCCAACAGTTGTCCCTGTTTCTCATAAAATGTCCGATATAATTTTTAAAGTCAAACAGATCAAGCGAATTCTTTCTTCTCTTAATACTAAATAATCGTCTGGGCTGGATGGCATACCAGCAATCTTAACTCGCCTCTTTCGAATCTCTTACGACACGGACATTTTTCCGGAGAGTTGGAAAGCTGCACGTGTGCAACCTGTCCCCAAAAAAGGATCCAAAAGTCTCCCTTCTAACTATAGACCTATATCTCTTTTTTTAGTTGTTTGCAAAGCAATGGAAAAATTCATTAATTCCCAAATCTTAAAGTATCTGGAAAAACATAAGATCTTACATGATAGACAATATGGATTCCGTCACAGTAGATCCACAGCTGATCTTCTTTCCTTTGTCTCACACAACTGGAACAAGTCCCTTGAGTTTCTTGGTGAATCCCAGATCGTTGCTCTTGACATATCCAAAGCTTTCGATCAGACCTGGCATGATGGGCTTCTTAACAAACTTCTTCTTACGGTCTTCCACCTAAGCTTTGCTCCTGGCTTTCCAGTTTTCTTTCTAATCGACGTATATCAGTTAGTGTAGATGGTCATTCCTCCAGCTTCTACCAAATCAATGCTGGGGTGCCCAGGGCTCAGTGCTGGCACCCACGCTGTTTCTTCTACACATTAACGATCTTCTCTCTTCCACAATCAATCCCATTCATAGATTTGCTGACGATAGTACCCTCCACTCTAGTATTCAATTTCTTAAGCCACCGTGTAATTCTGATTTTGAAAACAAGCGCAGGTCAATGCAGATATCTCTTTCACAAGACCTTAAACTTATCTTGGATTGGGAACCCAAAAATCTTGTTCAGTTTAATGCCTCGAAAACACAGTCATGTTCGCTGTCGGGAAAAAGTCTGCGAATGCTTATCCCTTACATATGAGCGGCCAAGTTCTGCAGAACAAAGATTCCTTTAATCTAGTCGGCGTTACTTTTGAGAATAACCTCAACTGGCACAAACACATTTCATCCATAGCTTCGGCAGCTTCAAAAAAGATTGGATTCCTCTTCCGAGCCAGAAAATATTTCTCTTCTTCCAATCTGTACACTCTGTATGTATCCCAAATCAGACCCTCTTTAGAATATTGTTCTCATGTCTGGGAAATGGCGTCCCCTACAACACTTAGCATTCTGGACTCCAATTAAAAAAGAGCCTTTCGTCTTAATAATGATCCAACGCTCACAGAAAGGCTTCCTCTTCTTGCCCATCGTCGAGCTGTAGGGGATCTGTCGCTCTTCTATAGGTATTTTCACGGCTTCTGCTCAGAGGAATTATCCAGTATAATTCCTTCTCTGGCAGCTCCCAACAGAGCAACACGTAGTGCAACTTTTATGCATCCCTTTACAGTTCAGTTAGAGATGCCCCGAACTTCCCGTTTTCTTCGTTCCTTTATCCCTAGAGTGTCAAGACTATGGAACCTGCTGCCCGCAGAAGTTTTTCCTTCTCCTCCCAATCTCCAAAAATTTAAGTCCCGTGTGAACAAACTCCCTCTCACCACATAGAAGACACCCACGGTACGTTAGTACTTAGGCATCAGCCTTCGTGGACTGTCCCAAGATAAAAAAATCACGCTTAGCTGGCTTACTTTCAAGGATTCCAGAGATATGACGCAAAACGTAACTTTGAAGCCCATTCTTCAAGGAAGTCCAGCTATCTTAGGGTGCATTGGGGCATATTTATATAAAATTTTGAGTCCTAGAAATATTGCCCACTAATTTCAGGAAACCCTGTAGATGAGCGACGATCCTCAACAGGTCATTGGGTAAGAGACGAAAGCTTTTCTATATTGGTGGGATTAATAATAAGGCGAACGTCTCATTTCTGAATAGAATTAAGAATGCTAAAGGTTGGCAAAAATATTTCAAGGGGGTCTAATTTGGGATACATAGAAAGTACACAGCTTAAAGGGGTAGAACTACTTTCTGTCTTGAAAAAGGAATCTCGAGCTCTTTTAAAACTGGTGTGGCTATCGTAATAATGTGTTTAAGTCAATTACGTTAAAATGCAGAACTTTGGGTTGGATTGGGAAAATTTTAAAAAAATTCGGTTTTTTGGAGGAAAATGATTTTTTTTAGGGATTGAAAACAAGATTTTTTGGGGACCCAATGAAATAATTATTAAAAAAAAAAAAATTTGGCATTTTAAAAAAACTATGAATTTATTAAAAAAAAAAAATTGTCAATTAGGGAAAAGTTAAAAAAATCAAAATTTAATTTTACTAAATTTAAAAAAAATTTTGTTGTGTTTGGAAAAGGTCCCCAAAAATCCGATTTAAAAATTTTTTAATTGAATCCCCATTATTTACAACCCAAAAAAATTTAGGAAACCATAAAAGAAAAAATGGGAAGGTTAAAAGGGGAAATTTAATGTAAGGGCTTTATTAATTTTTTCTTTGAACCTTTATTTTTAAAAAAAAAAAAAGTTTTAATAAATTTGGTTTTTTAATTTTTTTTAAATTTAAAAAAAATATGCAATAAAAAAATAAAAAATAAATTAATTTTTTAAATGAAACCCTGATTTATCGCTTAAAAGTTTTTTTTTTCATTTCTTTACAATTGTAATATTTAGCCTTTTTGAGAAAAGCCTAAAATATAAAAAATTAAAAAAAAACATTTAATACAAAAACAAAAAAAAAAAATTTTTTAAAAATTTACTATTTTTTGAAAAAAGTTGAAATTTTATTTTAAATTAAATTTTTTTGTTTTTGCGAGGGCTTTTCAAAAAACAAAAAATTTATTTGCTCTTTTTAAAACAATAATAATGTGCAATGAAAAAATTATTTTATTTATCCTTAAGGGTACCATTTAAATAATAAATACTGTGAAAGTTAATTAAAAAAAAACGTTTAAATGAAGAAAAGGACGAACAGAAAAAAACAATTTTTGGATATTTTTTTTTGGAAATTATTCATTTTTCTTTGGGTTATAAAATTTTTAAAATTTTAGAAAATCCTAAAAAAATTGGGCCTCAATTAAAAAACAATTTTTTTTTTAAACCCTTTTTAAAATTTTAAAATTTTTCCTAAAAATGTAGCCTTAGAACCCCTGAAAAAACTGGGACCACCAAAATTAAATACTAGGTTTAAAAAAATTTTTTTAAATAAAATTTTTCCCCCAAAAATCCTTTTAAGGAATGTTTTCCAAAAATAAAATTTTTTAAAAAAATCAAATTCCAAAATAACAATTTTTTTTCAACCTTTTTTTATACAAAAAACTTTTTTTAATTTTTAATTTTAACCAAAAATTTTAAAAATGGTTCATAAAATTTAATTATATATAAATATTTGAAATCAAAAAAAAAAAGATATTTCTTGTAGCGCATAATACACAGGGTGTTTCATTTAAAAAAGTTAAAGGGCCCTATTTTTTTCCATTTTTTAATTGCGTTTTTTTTTACTGATAATTTCAAAAGATAATATGGAAAAAATCCTACAATTTTTATATAAAACATTTTTTCCGTCTTTAAAAATAAAGTCCCCAGAAGCCACGTAAATATAATCAAAGACCCTGTACAGAAAAATTGTCATTTTTAAAGTTGTAAATATGGAATAGGATTTATGGCCGGTTGCACCAACACGTTTTGCGATACTTAAGTTGTTCTTAAGCATTAAATGCCCCTTAAGTTTCAAATGTTTCTTGCACCAGCTAAAATTTGGGCCAATGGGCCCTTAACTTTAAGTGCAGGATTTTCTGTACTTAATGATTCCTTAAGTAATTTGAAGTTGACATTTGACAAATATTTTGTTTATTGTTTATTTATTTTTCGTTTGTTTGTAGTGTTAAATAATTAATTTGCTAAAAATTTTGTAAAAACGAAGTTTTTAAACAATGGTTTTTTTGGATTGTGATATTATAAATGCGATGTAAATTAGATTTCCAAGAAAAAAGTAGAAACAGTGAATTTTTTTTTACTTATGGCAATTTTGAATTTATTTACCTTTTTATTTTTTTTAAATTGTTCTGTTATTTTTAAAAAAAAACTGTTTTAGAGATGGATAATCTTACATTTTTCAAAAGGTTCAAATTAACGAAACCAACAGTGCTCAGCATACTTGAGCAAATCGAAGATGAGGATAAGTTCGAATATGACAAGTTTGTATTAACTTTTAAATTTTAAATTTTTACTTGTAAAAAAGGAATATTTAATTTGTTCCTATAAAAAAAAAAAGTTTTTTAATGATGTATTTGTGTTTATATTTCATATTGACAATAATTATTCCCCTTTTCATGGCCGTAAAGAAAGGCGCCCTTGATCTTTTTTTCCATATTGTTATTCATTTTACAGCAAAAATCACAAACTATGATTTTGTATTATAATGTCTATAAAATGAAAAAAATTCAAGTTTTAATTATTTACAAAGATTCAAGTCGGTTACTTCTATAATTTAAATGACACACAAGCTAGAAAAGGAAAGATCTAATATCAGTTAATTCTGATTATTCGCGTTGTAAAGGCCAAAATAAAAAAAGAACGATGCAACGTTGCTATCTTTCTAAGTAGTCTTAGTTAAGTTGCCATAAAAATCAATGGTGAAAGCGAAAAAAATTTAAGTAACCTTAATTTTAAGAGCCCTTAATAAAGGTCTACTTAAGATACTTTTGGTGCAACCGGCCATTAGGGAAAATTTCCTCCCCCTAAAAAGGGGAGAATGGGGAAGGGTAAAGTTTTATGGGCTTCGTCATTTCTGGATTTAGAAGTATAAAAATTGCTATGTAGGTTATTAATTAGGATTAATTTTTTTTTTAAACATTTTCAAAATTACATCTCTTGGAAGTTTAAAAATGGGATAAAAGTTTGTATCAAAAAATCGTTACATTTGAAAGTTTTTAATATGGGAGTTGGTAATTGGGCTTCTGAACTGAACGTCATTTCTGGACTTAGAAGTATAAAAATGGGTATGTAGGCTATTAATTACGATTAAAAATAATCTGTTATAAAATGTTTTGAATTACATCCCTTTGGGGTGAGGAACAAAATGGGGATGAAAGTTTGTATGGAAATATCGTTATTTTTAAAGTTGTAAATATGGATGTTTTTGATTAGGCTTTTCATTACCCAGAAAAATAAACAATAGTATTTTTGAAATTTCATTCCCTGAGGGGTTAAAAAGACGGATGAAAGGTGTATGAGAAAAAAGTACCAACTTATTCACAAATGCCATTTATAATAGAAAATGGTGACAAATGAAATACGATAAAATAATTTTGTTTAATCGCAACACGCGCTACGCCGCAAAGTGTGTGACGAAAGACGGAGCGCTGGAAGCGTGATGTGATGTGACGTACGAGAACCAGATACCTGAGGGCAGACGTCGTTGATGCACGTATCAAAAATATCAGTTGGCAAATGCATAACCTTGGTTTTTTAATAAAAAATTCTACTTTGTTAATAACTAAAAGAAAAACACAATAATTAGTAACAACCCATCTTAGGATTTGGCGTTAAATGTAAATTAAGCGATGTCAAAATATTTAAAATGGTTAAATACGTGTATTAAGTTATACATAACTGCCCAATTTCATTTTTTTCCGTGTCGTTCGTGAAATATTAAAGAAACAAAATTAAACTTAAAAAATAAAACATATTTTATTCACATTGATAATGTTTCTTCAATACATGTTGAAATTTTCGACCCTCACGAATTCATCTCGCATGTCCAAATTGTTTGATCCTGTTACAATTGTTTGGGATGCCAATACCCAAAAATTACATCGGATCTTTTTTGTTTGCAATAATATTTTACGTGTTCGAGTGTAACTTTGGAATATACAGGGTATGGTATAAGGACGTTTAGAATTTTTTTTCCTGAATTTCCGTTAATGCTGGATAGATTGTCAAAAATCCCTTACTTAAAATTTTTAGCAGGAATATTATCAGTCTAAACAATATATGGTTTATTTTTAAAGTTTAATTTTGTTTTTTAATATCTTGCAAACGAAAAAAAAATAACCCTGGACATTTATGTCTAACATATTATGCGCTTTAAAGATACTCTTAAAAAAACTTGGGTTTCTATTTAAAAAAAAATCATCGATAACGTCATATCTTAAATTTGAGACATACTGTTTACATATTTTATTTCTAGAAAAAAGGGCAATCAAAAATACTAATTGACGGGTGTGAGCATTTTTCCTTTTTTTTCATTTCTTTAATTTAATTCAAGCTAATGATGTGCAAGTTTAAAAAATGGCAATACTGCTTGCTATAAAGTGTTAAAATTCTACAACGAGACTAAAAACACACCAAAAAAGATTTTTTCAATTTAATATTAAAAATTAGTGGTATTTTTAGATATTTTTTATTAATTAAAAAAAAACGTCAAAGAAGGTAAGTGTGTACACATTTAAGGAAATTGGCATTAAATGTTAATTAATCGAGGTCAAAATATATGACATGGATATAAAATGTATATTAAGTAACCCCGGGGCTTTTGCAAAGGGGACTGAAATTTGGGGGATGGTGCAACAAGGAAAAACCCTTTCTGTTAACTTTTCAAAACTGCGCTAATACCCTTACTAGACGAAGGAAGCTGGGTGATTTAAAATCTCCTCACTTCTTGGTCCACCTGGCTATGTTCAGGGGGTAAAGTACCTTGGATTAACTCGGGTTCCCGTAACCTGGAATCCACATATGCAGAATGTGATTAATAAGGGCAAAATGGTCAATGGCTACCAAAAAAGCTGTGGGGGAAAAATTGGGGGTTTCAGCCACGCATATACACTGGTTGTACACTGCTGTGGTAAGACCAATAACCTACGGTTCAACTATCTGGTGGCCAAAAATAGAACAGAGAAAAACAGAGCTGGAGAAACTCCAGCGACTAGCATTTTCTGTTAACGGGAAAATATAGAAGCATCCAACTGCAGCCATGGAAACCCTACTAAGCCTCCCCTCTTGGTATAATTATTAAGGCGGAGGCGAGGATTGGGGCATACAGGCTGAAATGTAACGCAACTGGTGCTCTGGGCCTGCCCTAGGACACACCAGAATAACGAGCAGTATCACAAACCCAATATTTGAGATGGGGGTGATACAATGCCAAAACGAATAAATACCCAACCATAAAAACCCCACCTGGGGCGGTGGGGGCATTCCTGGTCAGTCTCGGAAGTTGGTTTGGTATACCGATGGATCCAAACTGAAAGGAACGGCGCAGGAAAATGGTATGACCCCCAGGTTCAATGCTTAGCTTCCCGGGGGAAAATGCCACTGTTTTCCGGCGGAAATATACCATTGAACTTTTTCGAGAGAACTTGGGAGGAGTATAAGGGCAGGGACATTACATCCTTTGGTATCAACGGCCATAAAACTTTGGCCCCAAAAATAACCAAGGTTGGTTTGGAACTTTTAATCCTCCTAAACCGGTAACCCAAAAAGTTACCTTTCCTGGGGCCGGACACAGGGAATCAGGGCAATGTGCGCTCCCTGGCCAGGCGAGGCTCCGCAAATGTTTGTGGGTCCTGAATGTTTTTAAACCAAAACCTCGGTTCGTGGTACATACTCGGTGGATTCAAACACAACATCAGCCATACTGGAACCACATTCCAAGGCAAAATCGTAAAAATGCTGGACCCAATCAAAGCATTGACAAGTAATACTAAAACTAAATGGGGAACAGATTAGGATGGGGCAGGATTAAAACGGACACTGCCCCAAGAAAAAATATGCACACTATGGGCATCTATGGAAAACCCATTTCAGACTATGTGACGAAAAGGAAGGCAGCCCCTCATATATGAGTGCCCTACTTACATATGGAGAACAAACCAAAACCTCTGGTGGACACTAACCACCGGAGGCTGGAGACCAGAAAAGAAAAAGGGCTACTAACCGTCTAAGGTGTCAAACCTTTTTAACTGAAAAAAAAAACACAAGAGATACAACAACCCTGTAGGCTGCGTGTCGAGGCGGACAAAACCTCAACTTGTGTATTTACTTTTCAATCAATCAATCAATCAATCAACACATAACTCCCTTTTTTTAATGTTTTTTTCCTTTGGTTAAAATAACAGAATTTAACCTAGAAAATAATACATATTTTATTTGTCATTAATAATATTTATTTAATATATGCCAAAAATTTTCGGTATAGAGTTTTCGACCCTCGCAAATCCATCCCGCATGTCCAAATTGTTAAGCTTTCATCCTGATACAATCGTTTAAGATGCCAATATCAGACATTGTCATAGGATCATCGAGTGTTACTTTAAATATACAGTTGTGTCCTTAATACACGTTTTGAATTTTTTTTTTCTAAAATTATGAAATTTGGTGATGCGAGATAGTTTTGCGAGGGTCAAAAATCCCTTACTTAAAATTTTTAGCGGAAAAAATTTTTAAATTTTGGTTTATTTTTTTAAATAAAAATGTTTTTAATATCGACAAAAAATTTAAACTGGTCATTTATGTATAACTTATTATGCACTTTAAAAAATCATCGATAATGTCATATCTTAAATTGGAGACATACTGTATACTTTATTTTCTAAACAAAGCGCAATTAAAAATACTAATTGACGGATCTGAGCTTTTTTCATATTTTTTTTTTCATTAATTGAATTTAATTCAAGTTAATGATTTGCACTTATGTAAAAAAAATGACTGCTATAAAGAGTCAAAATTCTATGACCAGACTAAAAACACAAGAAAAACATGTTTTTAAATTTAATATTGAAAATTATTTTAAATAGTGAAATTTTCGGATGCTTTTTAATAAAAAAAAACAACGTCTAAGGAGGTGGGTAAAAATCGGCCTTTTTTGTCCAATATGTGAAAATTCTAAGTTTAACTTAGGTCATTTAATTATATTTATAAGTCCAAGCATCTTTATTTAAATCTACAATGAATTGATCAAAAAAAAAAAATAAAGTCCAAAAAAACCTTTAACTTGCTATTTTCATTTTAAAATTTTTCCAATTTTTTTTTTCATTCTGATTTTTTTCCAATTTTTAGATGTAAAAAAAAAAAACTTGGGGTTATAAATATAATAAAAGGACAAATTAAAGCTTTGAATTTTCAAAAAAAATGATAAACGAAAATAAAGGGCCTTCTTTCCGAC
>JAHBCN010010466.1:31626-43154 GCA_019359885.1 Listronotus oregonensis | reverse complement strand
ACCCTTTAAATTTTTTTTTGCTCGACTTAGTAAGCCACTTAAATTAAGTGTTTATTCGCAAATTATATTTTCATTGTAATAAAGATAATTTAATTTATTGTGACAATTTAATAAACATTTACATAAAAAATGATTGGGATAAATTGAATAACTTTTTAGCTACAATCTCTTCAACAGTAATTTTATAGTAATTCGAAATTTCTGTTAGAAGTGGTATTGCTAAAAATATCATAAGTGAATTCTTTTAAGGCATTTCTTTTTTTAATTGATATTCTAGTAATAGGCTTAGTAAACCTACGAAAAGTGGATTGTTGCATAGGCTGGTTGTTTTGTTATTCAATATATTTTATTTATATATAAAAAGAATCTACACTACAAATGTTAACCTAGAACTTAATCATTATTATATTATGCAATACAAAAGTTTAAACATTTAAATACAAAAAAATTATATAATACTTTTAATCAGCATCCTGAAATTCTTCTTCATCATTCCCATTTTGAGCATAGGTTATATCAACAAAGTTATGTTGCATTCTCCGTGATATATCCTCAATATCTAAAAAAATAAGTTTTTTAAATGTACCCATCTGATTAAACATTTTAAAATATTTTTTTATTAATAATAATAATAATAATCTTTATTAATAGCACATTGGCTAGCTCATATACACTTTACAAAATTTTAACAAGTAAAAGAATTCAAAAAATACATTAACAAATAATTTTTATCTATTAATACAGCTATAAACTAAAATAAACTATATGGCAATATGCTGTCTAATATATACTTTACAAGCCCTTTTAAATTGCGTGAGATCATTTGCATCTCTAATATTGTTGGGTAATTCATTATATTGTTTTCTCTTATAAAATAAACAATTTTGACTTAAAGTGGTGGAACGTCTATGTAAATAACAATTATTCCGTGAACGGGTGTTATGTTCATGTATATCTCTGACCAATGTACAATTTTTGAGAAGATGTTCAGGGAGCAACTTGTTTAACATTTTATAAATAAATATCATAGTGTTATATGTTACAGTTTGTCTTACACTCAAAAGATTTGTTGCCTGTAACATATCTCTTATCCTAGTGTATTTATTACATTTTAAAATCATACATAATACTTTTTTTTTGTAGAATATCCAGCTGAGTATTGTTCATTAAAAATAGTAATGTGGAACAGTAATAAAAATGAGGAGCAATAATTGTTTTATAAATAGTCAAACGGGACCAACAACTTAAGTCCTGTGACATCCGCCCTAATACATTATTTTTTTTGCAATTTTATTTGTAATAAATTTGTAATGTTCTGAAAAGGATAAATTTTCATCTATTACGCATCCTAGATATTTGAAGTGTGTTACTCTTTCGATAACATCATTATTAATTTTAACATGATTATGAACAGAATTAGTTAAATTACTATTTTAATTTTTTATTATCATCATTTTTGTTTTGTCAATATTTAGCTTAAGAGAGTTATTATCTAATCATTCTAATAAATCATTAAGTTCATCATTTATTGTTTGTATTATTTTATCAATTTTATCCCCTATAATATATATTACAGTATCATCAGCAAATAATTGTACTTTTTTTCAAAGCCTTCACAATATCATTTATATATAATAAAAAAAGTAGGTCCTAATACAGTTCCTTGTGGTAGGTAGGTGGGGGTAGGTATAAAAGTATGGACTTTTTACCCCCTCCACTGCGACCCTCGGTCTATTGTGGCTACCCCTTTTTTATGTCTAATGGATCGGACCAAATGAATCTTTAATCTAATGAAGTTCTAGTTTGGGGGAAAGTTCTTATCCCCCTCTTACTCGTGTCGCTACCGGACACGAGCACAATGTGTTCTGATGTGTTCTGGTGCCCTTTGTCCCCTGGAGAGTATGACGACAGACGATTAGATCCATCTGCCCTCCTCCCCGGTCTGTGACGGGGGTAGTGCAACCCCTTTTCGGGAAACCAGATTTCTTTCTGAGGCCGCATCCCCGGCCTTATCCAAAAAACGGTCCTATCTGCCTGTTTAAAGCCGGGGCCTTTTTTCCTAAAAAGGGGGTTCTGTCCGCCTTCTGTTTGGATTAGGACCCTTCTAAGCACCTGCTTTTTTTGGGATTGATTTGCCTTCCCCGTAAACAGGCGCCGGTGACTTCGGGGTATTTTACAAAACGGTTTCCCCTTTTCGTTGGTCCCCTTTTGTCTGCTTGTGACCTTAGTGGCACCTTCGAAATTCGGTCAGCGCACCTTTGTCATTTTTTTCCTTGAAAGCGGTTGTCCGCTTTCTTTTTGGAACAAAGGGAAGTAATAGTCCACCACGGCGGGCCCCCGCATTACCGCAGTGGCTACATACTCTGAGGTCGCCCTGTATCTCAGAGGCACCGTTGAGGACCCTGTTTAATTTTGGATGTCATTCACTCATCAGCACGGTATGCTAACACCAATTTAAAATTGTGTTCATCTTACTTCGGATCCCGTTCCATACGGTGGAACGAGTTGCCGTAACCCCAACTCTGCGATTTCCAAAAAGATCTCGGGGCCCCCAACCACAACAGAGTAAAACCGTGGTTGGGTTCCTTTTACCCATAGGTTTTTTTTGTGGCAGTTGATATACATCCATATTTGTTACTTGTGTTCGATCTTAAGTACTCTAAAAACCCAAAGAAAATAGGAGGTCCAAAACCATATTTTCAATTTTGTGCAACAAAACTTTCTATTGTCTCAAAGGCACGCTTAAAATCCAAAAACCCCTCGATAAGATGCCCCTCTCAAAAGCTCCTTTCCAATCAAACAATATAGTTTGTAAAGACTCTCACATAATTTTTATTAAAGCCTGCTTGATAGTCACTAAAAAGTTTATTATGTTCAACATATTTAAAAATTTTGATCTTTGACACATACTTAAAGGAGTTTTTCATAGGGTGGTACTGTATTGATCGGTCTAATTTTTACATTTTATAGTACCCTTAACTTTTCAACTGGAATAACCATACTTCTCTTTCATGTTTGGGGAAGAAACTTATTACCATTTGTTTCAAAGGCTTTCTTTAATGTTTGTACTGTGATCCCATCTAGATTGCTTTTTTTTTTTTTTAAATTTATTCACTGTTTTCCTTAATTGTGACTTTTCCCAACCTCTAAAATTTTTTTCCTTTTTTACACTCAACCTCTATATTACTAACTATCAATCCGATTTTTTTGGAATAAAATGTAACAATTTGGGATACTGCCCCAAAAAAACAAATTAAAATTTTTCACTTATTTCTTTTCCATTTTTTTATTATTAAAAAAAATGACGGGTTTAGGTCCCTCATTTTTTTTTATATTTATTTTTTTTTAAATTTTTTCTACTTTTCCCGTAGAGTTATCTTTTAAACTGCTAATCTTCTCATTAAAATTTTCTTTTCGCATTTCTAATTAATGTTACAACTGTGCTTCTTCTTGTCTGAAATTCTTCCCAAACATCATCAGTCTCTAAACAGCTCTTTGATAAAGTTTATCTCTTACTTTTAATTCATTACTGATCTCTTCATTCCCCCCCCGTTTATCTCCCCATTTTTTTCTTCTTATCCTATTTTTTTTGGAGCAAACTGGTTAAGGGTGATATGATTTTCCTACTAAATAGTCAGCTAAGTTGTTCACGTCGTTTTGTATTTGGTGGCCATGTCATCTCCATAAGTTTGAGTTGGAATAATGTGACATCCATAGACCTGTAGTCCTAAAAGGGTTTTTGCTTCTAGTTTTTTTAGTATTCTTATTTTGTATCTCGACTGTAATAATTAAATGATCAGTTATTTTAGGAGTTAAAAATACCTCAAAGTTAATGTATTTTTTTGGGTTGTAAAAAGGAATCAATTTTCGTTTATGATGTCTTTGTTATACATGTACACCCATCAATCAACTGGTAAATGCCGTGCGGGGTATTATATTCTCAAGTTTAGTCCCATAAAAAGAAAAAATGAAAAAATGTTGCTAAGTCTATTAAAATCACCTAAAATTTTGATAACTCCATTTTAAAATTTTTTAAAAAACACCAAGTTTATCAAAAACTCTGCATCACTTGTACTAGGTAAAATGATATAAAGAATAAAAATAGTATTTTTTTTTTCCAATATAACTTAGCCCTTTATCCTTAAATTTTTTTTTTTTTTGTTTAGAATTTTTTATCCTAAATCCTTTTTTTATATATATTGATGTTCCTTCTGTATAAATTCTCATTGAAAAGGTAGTCACTGTGTTATACCCGTAATGTTTATTTCATTTGGTGTAAAATCTTCGGGTTTCATAGAGACACATAATAGCTGGTTTGTTTTGATTTGCCATCCAAATTAATTCAGTTTTATGTGTATTTAAACCCCGGATATTTAGGTACAAAATACTTGACCTGGATTGCTATATTGTGTTTTTGTTGTTTATATGGGTTTACTTTTTTTTGTAACTGATTTACTACCCCTTATATGCCTCGATTTTATCATATGCCTTATGTTTTTTGTCTATCTGAGGTACTTTTCCTTCTTTTTTTTTTACATTTCCCCAGCACAATTCATTTTACAATCAGATGCTTTGTGTTCTTTCGACATATTTGACATGTAGGTGTTTCTTTTCTGCAATCCCTTTTCAACGTGTCCCAAAATTTTCCCCAATTATAACACTATTTTATATTTAAACTGTTTTAAAAAACAACTTTTAACCAATATGTAGTTTATTCCTTTTGATACATTCAGATGTATGTACATCCATCTGAAGAATGACATTCATTGTTTCTCTTTGGTTTTTAGTTTTATAAACTATTTTTAAATTTCTTTTATTTGGTTCTCTTTTATCGAAATTTTTCGGAATATTTTTATCAAGTAAAATATCTTCATCTTCTAACTCTGTTGGATATACATTAAACACTATTATCCTAGGATTTTTTTTTCGGGTATATTCACTTCATATAGGAAAGGGTGTCTTAATTCTTTCCAAACATTTTGTAACTTTTTCTTTCTTTTCATTGTTTTTTTGCCCCTCCCGTCTCAATATACTTAACTCTTGATAAACCCAATTTCCCCGTTCCGGGGGTTAATTTTGTCTTCAATTGTCTTTTTGTAGTTGGGTTGACTGTCGCTATTGGTTTTACTATTTTGATTCCTCTTTAGGTTTTTTTCCTTTCTGTAACACATTGTGCAAACCCATTTTTTTTTTTAGTTCTTCAAATTTTTTCATTTAAATACTAATAATTGTTGTTTTTTTCTATTATTATTTCCTTACTCTCTATTAATTTGTTTAAAAAATCGCAGGAATTAAGACATTTGTGACAATAAAATTTCATAACTCGTTAGTGAGCTGTAAGACTTTTACTTTGGATTGTGTCATCCACAATCTTTACATATTTTCTCTACACCATCACAATTAAAAAATTCTTTATTTTTTCCCTTTTATTTGATTAAAACATCACCTTCATTTTTGAGGGTTTAAATTTCCATAAATGGAAAAAAAAATTTTAAAAAATTTAACTTTCACAATGTCTTAATTGCTGTAAATAAACTCGACTTTGGGTACAGTTTTTTACTTTTTTGAAAATATTTTCTATTTTATTTTTCTATTTTAAAATTTCATAGTAGTTATAAAACTGAAATAAAAAAAAGGGTTTTTTTAAAAAGATTTTAAAATTTAAAAAAAGATGAAGATAAGCCCTAAATAAATCCAACCCTAGGTTTTTCATTAACATCCTTATTTATTTATTTATTTATTTAAACAATAAACGGGATCCCCCATTATAAAAAAAAATTAATACAAAACAGACAAAATATTCAATACAATAAAATAAAATATAATATAAAACTGTAACACCCTATTAAACATTACAATCCAAAAAAAAATTTCCCAAACGACAAATACATATACACTTATAGTTCGCAAATTTCCCAGCGACCTAAAATTATTAACCCGAAACACATTAAGTGAGTTTCCCAAAGGATCTATATTAGGAGGGAATTTAAAAAATCTAGGGCCCCGTGAATGCCATAGTTGGTCCGATAAATGGAACAGAAAATCCCAAAAATTGCTCAAAGTAAATTTCGGTAGGAATCCTCAATTGAATCGGGCTAAAAAACCGGGGCAGTCAATGTTGCCTTAAAAGCATGTATAAAAGCAATGTCGCTAAACCCTCTTCAAACCCTTTAAAAGAGGCAAAATTAAGTTTAGCGGTCACTTCATGACTCTGTCCAGCCATTAATTTTAAAAGGCGCAAAACCTCACAAACTTTTTCCTGAACACTCTCTATAGGCCTCTTGTGAATGTTAAAAAAAGGTGACCATACAGTAGGGGCATATTCAAAATGGGTTCTAACAAGAGAACAGTACAGTAATCAAAAGAATTCGGGGGACAAATCTGCATATGTCCTCAAAAAAAAAACCAACTTTTCCCCAATCCCTTTCCCCTGTGAGTATTCTTGTGTCCTGAATGAAATTTGTGAGTAACCCAAAACCCCCAAACCCCTGACATGTTCACCCATTCAATTAATGATTTCCCATTTTCGCATTTGAACTTTTCTTTTTTTTTTAAAGAAGTTAATAGAGAAACATTTAAAAAATGGCGATAGATCTTTAAATTTTATTCCATTAAAAAAAAGAATTTTAAAAATTTTTGCTGAAAAAATTTTGGGAGTCAATCTCCCTCAACTACCAAAAGATTTTCCCATGTCATCAACATAGAGCAAGAAGTGGCAGTCATTCAGATAGCTGCCCAAGGTCACTAGGAAAAATTAAACAGTATTGGGGCATAATGACCCCCTTGAGGAACACCAGGGTTACATTTATCCCGTGGTTTCCCAAAATTGCCAATCTTCCCCCTTCTTCTTCGCCCCACTAGCATGCTTCCAAACCCCTTAAAACTCGGTCCCCAAACCCCCCCGGCCCGAAACCCTTCAATAAGAAACCCCATGATTACCCTGTCAAATGCCTTGGAGAACCAGTATGGGTTGAATCTACCTGAGAACCTTGTTTCAATGCATTAAACGGATGGTTTCATACGTCCCCAAAGATTAGTAACTGTGGGCCTGCCACTAAAAAACCCATGCTGACTCTCGCCAGCTCCCCCCATTTCCCAACTAAGCTGACCCATAAACAATATATCAAATAGTTTTGGGATTGCTGACTGTCTAGAGATGCTTCTGTAATTTTCGATGGTCTCTCTTTCCCCAGTTTAAAAATCGGAAAAAAATTTTTTCCCTTTCCCCAGATTTCCCTGGAAGCTCCCCCTCACCCCAGTGATCTATTAAATAGCAGCTTGGGGTTTGAAAATGTAGTATTTAAGTTTAATAGTAGGTATTCGGGAAATTTTTCGGGCCCCTGAAAAAATTTCATAGGTAAATGTGTTTTTTTTTTCAAATACACTAGCTAAATCTATATCACATTTTTTAAAAGTCGATATTATGGTTTTAAAAATATATACAGGTACCTCAACAACTTTATCACTTAATATAATTTTTGGGGAAATAGTCCGAAAATAGATCAGCTATCCTCTGACCAAATTTTCAGCCATTCTGTTATCATAAAACATGCAGTCAGGTAACTCCCAAAAGATTTTTCTTTGATTGTTCCAAAAAAATCAAAAGCTTCTTGGATTCTCAGAAAGACCATCCCCAACTCTTCTCCCAAAAACTCCATATAATCCTTTTGAGCCAATATAATTTACACCTAGATCTGATTGAGAACCGGCCTAGCCTCTCTGAAGGCTCGCAAATACCCGGAGCTATTTTTTTTTCAATAATCAAGCTTCTGAGCTCGGGAGTAAAGGAATTAGGAAAATTTGAGTTACTAAACGTTTTAACAGGTACATAAGCGGGAAAAAAGCAGTGTTTAAAATATCATAAAATAAATAAGTACATTCATTCCCCATCTCACCAAAAAAAAAACTCATCCCCTCAAAGCCCCAAGATAATGCTGAAAAAAAAAAATCAGCGTTCTTAAAGTTTATAGTAAATGGTATGACACTTAGAGCATTAATATGGTCAACATTAACCTCAAACTTATAGGGTATGATGTAAACTATTAGAGGGAGCAGTCACTGGCCCCAACAACAAAACAGATTCTTAAAACGACTAAAAAAAAATCTAAAAATACATTATGGGTTTTAGGTACATTTAAAAAGCTGATTCAAGTTTTAAAAAGTAAAATGTTCAGCAACAGTTCTGGGACAGCTACCAGGTGGACAGTCAACGTTCAGTCCACTTTGAAATTTGTCCATACAGCTTGTGATGGTTGTAGTCGCCACACAGAATAAGTTTAGCAGATAGATAGTTATGACAAACTTCTTCGACAGCATCACAGTATGTTGATGTTTTAAAAGGGCAGAGCCTGGGGGTATATATAAACCACCAAGGACTAAATGGGTGATCCATGTTTAACAAATACAAATAAGTGTTCTACTGAAGTAAATTCAGTCTTTATTAAGCGGGAATACAATTTCCTCCCAAAAATAAATCATAACCCCCACCCCAGATTTCTGACTTGTTAAACGTGATCCTTTGCTACGGGAAAGCCCAAAATTCCCCTTTTCAGTCATTTCAGCATCATGAATTTTACTATTTAGCCAGGTCTCAACCAAATTTTCACATCATAGTCAGTAAGAGAAACAGCTTGCTTTAGTTCCTTAATCTTGGTCTTCATTCCTCCCACATTCCCGGTTTAAAAGATCTTTAATGGGGCCGATTTCCGTTTTTTTTACGAACCGTTATTTTTATTTGAATCCAGATTACCATTATTTTGGGGATTTTACCTATATAAAGGAGTACCATTATTATATTTAATAGATATATTCTCTTCTCCCATCTTTTTTATACGATCTAATTCCTCATACAAACCTAAGATGGGCTCTTTACATCATTTTTTTATCAGGCCTAATTTTGATAAATTCTTTAGGCCCCAAACTTCCGCTTTTTTCTTAAGACAATTTCCCGTGGTGGTATCAGGAAATATAATTTTAATTGGTCTAGATTTTGAACCTCGTCTACCGACTCGCAGTACTTTAAAATTGTCGGAAGACCGCACTTCTATTTTTTCCAGCGGGTTTAAGAAAAAGGCTTTGTCGAAATTTAGTCGTTCATAGTGTTATTGGACGGACTTTTATTGCTTTAAAAAACCATAACATTTTTTGACCGGGCATTCCGTTCCTGTATTTCTGAAAACAGGTCGCATTGCCCACTAAAAGTGCCCTGCCCCGGGTCCCCCAAGACCCACCGCACAACCGCTACCCCGTTCCTTGCCTTAAGGTCTGAGATATCGTTTTGGAGCTGGTTTTTTTTCTTCAAGTTGATCAATTCTCGGGTTTTTTTTTCACTTATTTTTTTCATTAATTTCTTTAAAGTAGCTTCAAGCCCAATTTCTGTTCCAATAACATTTCCCAAAAAGCTGGAACAACAGTCAAAACATCTTTTTTTTGGGGTTTTGTTGTTTTTTTAGAAACCCTTGGGGGAAAGTATATAACGAAATATTTTTTTTTAATTTTAAAACCCCTTTTTTTAATTAATAAATTTTATTATACAGGGTTTAAAAATGACTATCACTATGACCCCTGGTGGAAAAGTCTCCTGACCTGATTATTCTTGGGCTCATATGTGCAGCATAGTTTTAAACTGAGGTTCGATACGCGTGAGGACCTACTGCAGCAAATTATCCAAGCTGGAAATGAAAAAAGAAAAAAGGGGTTTTCAGATTCTTAACCAACTAAAAAGCATTTGCCGTGGAGCTAGACTTTGTTTGGGGAAAAACGGAGGCCTATTTGAGCACTTTCTAAAAGGAGTAGTTATTTCTATTTTTGTTTTAACTTTTTCCCAAAAATTTTTTTAATAATAATTAATATTTTTTTTGTTTGGTTTTTTTTCCGTAAATAAATTAATTTTCATAATTATTTGTTTTCCACTTATTTCGTGTTTTAAGAGTCATGATGTTACGTATATTTCTTTCTCCAATTTTCAAAAATTTTGTCAGTGACGTCACATACAAGGTGAGTGTTGAGTAAATTATGCACTATATTTTTTGTTTGGATGGTTTTTTAAATACTTATATTAAATTATAAAACTGGGAAAATTTTTCACAAAAAAGGGATTCCCTTTGTCCATCTCTGTATCTTAACCCGTTTTCGAGTAAAATCGTTTTGAAAAAAAACACATTTATAAGGCGTAAATTAATAAAAAAATCAAAAGTCAAATCTGTCAATAATTGGGAAAAGGATTAAAATTAATATTTCTTCCTTTTACATTTTTTTCGTCTTTTTCTGTGGTTGTGGACCAAATGTGACCATCGCGATCGCCGGCCTTAAATCTACTTGACTATTATTTTTAGGGTAAAGGCAAAATTTTTTTGAAAAGGGTCGTACGCGTGAGGACCTATGCACAAATTATCCAAGCTAAAATGAAATAAGAAGAAATCGTTTTCATATTTTTCAAACTCAAAGCATTCCCCGTAGAGCTAGACTTTGTGTGAGGGGCAGGCCTATTTGAGCACCTTCTCAAAGAGTAGTTATTTCTATTTTTTTGTTTTAATTTTTTATTCTCCCAAAATATTTTAATAATAATTAATATTATTTTTCTGGTACTTCTGTAAATAAATTAATTTTCATAATTATTTTTTTTTATTTCGTGTTTTAAGAGTCATGAAGTTCCTGTCTTCATAATATTTCTAACAATACATTTTAAATGGACTTTTTTTTTTAAAACGATTTTTTCAAAAGGGTCAAGATAGAGATGATGGGAGTATTTTTTTTTTTAATAATTATCCAATAATTTAATATTTAAAAATTAAAAAAAAATCCAAACAAAAAAAATGGGGCATAAACTAATTTCCCCCACCCACCCTTAGGGCGCCCCTGACAAAATTTCTTAAATTTGGAAAAAATACATATAACATCATAAAACAAACCACAAAATTTAATAAGTCTACCTAACGGTTGCAGATATATTATAGGAAAACCCTTTTAAACCCCCTTTTTACTAATTAAAAACTTGTCCCAAGAAAGTTTAATACATAATGTGTCATTATTACTGATTTAAAAAAAAAATATATTTTTGGTAGGTCTTTCTTTACGGCTTTCTCATTTTTTTTTTCTTTCCAAATTCTTATTTATTTTTATTTATTTATTTATTTTGGGAAAAAACCCATTAAAAAAACAATAACAAACACAAAATATACATAATAAAAATATTAAAAATAAATTACCTATTTAAAAAAAATATTCGATAATCAGTTAAAAAAATACATAAATAAAAATATAATTTGACATTTGCAAGTTTACCTTTAAATGAACTAAAGGAAAGGAGAAAAAATCTAAATTCACCCTATTACCATTAGCTGCAATTCTCGTCATAGGTGTGAATCACCATAGTTACATCGATGAAATTGTATCGCAAATAGTTCTGAAGCCCTAGTTTTTCTATTTGGTGTCTAAACCAACCTGAGATAACAAATCCCGGGCAGTCATTTCACCATTAAAAAGTTTAAAAAAAAAACAAATATCAGCTTTTACCCCTTTTGTCCTCC
>JAHBCN010010466.1:0-31609 GCA_019359885.1 Listronotus oregonensis | reverse complement strand
TGGATTTGTTGTTGATTGACAAAACCATAAAACCCTCTAATCATTTTGTTACGATATTATAAGTAACAAACAATAAACACAAAATTATAGTCACAATTTAATAAACGCTAATCACAAAAAAATAAAAAGGGTTTTTTTTCAATCCAAAAAACTTCTGCAACCACAAAAAAAATTTATTCAAAAAAGCAAAACAATCGGACAAAGGGCACAAACCACAACGAAAATGACGAATGATAAACGACGACGGTTGACGATACAGGGGAAAAATTTCAAGCGCCGCCCCCTTCCCCAAAAAACCTTTAGAAAACCTAAGACCATTACGGCCCCATAAAGTATTTGTTGCCTAACACACACTAATTTATCATTTAATGGGGAACACTTTAAAATTTATTTCGTGGAATTTTGTTATTGCGCAGAATCGGCAGGCCCAAAAGATTGATATATACGAATAGATAGCTCATCTAAAGGGAACACATTTAATCGGTGGAGATATCAATGCTCTCGGAAAAAATTTTTTTTTTTGGCGGTAACCTCGCCTTCGAGAAAATTAGACGGGCTTGCCAATGTGAACAGAAAATTTAAGAGGTACTTTTACATGGAACAAATAGCTAAAGAATATGGTTCCACTTAAAACCCTTTTGGCACCGCGGTTTAATACGGGATAAATTAATTATTAATCCGTTTTGAGGTGTGACAAATATCCATTTGGCAAAGTCAAAAAAAAGCAATTTTAATCAAGCAATAAACACTGCGGAAAAATGACCATCACGTCATAAAAACGATAAGGTTGTATTATTAAAATATATGGGAAAAGGATATAGTCCCAAAAAAATAATTACTTTAAAAATCTGCTGCATTATATTATATTACAGAGCTAAATTGATTTATAAAATAGACTTTTTATTGGTGTTTAAGTTTTTTTAATTTTGTTGAAAACTTCTCTTTTTTTTTTTTTCCAATGACCATTTACAAAATTTACATATATAGGTTATATATAAAGAAAAAAAAGTTTTAACTTTTAAGCTATAGTTGTTCTCTATGGATTTTTTGGTACTGCTTTTTTTTTAATTTTTTTTTTTTCGTTTTGAAATCATTTTCTGTAAAATGGGGGCAAATATATTTATTTCCTAAAACTTTACCACTAAGTCCCACAAGCGAAACATTTCCTGAAATACAATATCCAGATATAATACGTCAGTTATAATGAAATTTAAATAGGAACTTTTAATCTAAATTTGTTAATTGCATAAAGCCTACTATGTAAAAAGTGGTTCTTTAAAAGTATTACAAGGTAATATAGAGAGAGGGGCTTATTAAAAATTGAAATTTGAAGTGATGCAACGGGACCTTGGGGAACACTTTTAACAGCATGTAACTGTAACCCTTTCCACTTTTAGGAGTGGAGGGTAACTTGTGAAAGGTAAATGGAAAGGTGTGATTTCTTTCCAGATTCGTATGCTCTAAAAAATCTACTTTAGAAACAACTTATAATTCATTATCAATGTTACTATGGTGAATTTAACAAAATTAAGAGAAGTGTAACAGGAAAAAATATGAACCATTTAATTTTAATAGGTGTTTAAAATAACGGCCATATTGAAAAAGTTTGATAAATGCTTAGAACAAAATGCCGTCAATTTGAACACCTATTAAAATAAAATAATTTTATTTTTTCTGTTGCGCTTCTCATAATTTTGTTAATTCATCATAATGACATTGACATTAAATTATGCGTTGACCCTAAATAGTACAGTGGATAGGAAGAAAAAAGGTGTTTGACCTCCGAATTTTTTTTGTACAGTTTCAATTTTTATGAAAATTTGAAATTAAGTTGCTTTATTTTTAGAATGTTGTTGCTTAAAATATGTACTAATTTCATTTCGCAACCTTTCGACCCTTATAAATCAACCCTTATTATAGCAATTAAAAAAAAAAAAGATTTATCCCCAAAATTAATAGCTTGACAGATAATTAAAAATATTACTGCCTGAAATATTACCAATTTTATTCTTTTGCAAATTTTCAATCCTTAAAAGCCACCTCTAACAATTTTTATAAACCAATATAATAGATATTAATAGGAAAAAAAAGTAGAATTGCATACAAAAATTACACCGGTAAAAGTATAAAGTATACCGGTTTTATAGAATATTGCTCCGAAGTGGGCTTGCGAATTTTCGAAAAAAAGTTGATTGGTTTTTTAAATATAGTTCCTTTAGTTTTAATGATTAAAACTTTTTTTAAAATTATTTTTGTAGGACTTTTAAAGAGCTACAAGGTTATGTAAATTAAATCCTTTTTAATCCTTTAGTTTTAAAATGGGATGAGTTTAAAGGACTAGAATAAGGTGGTGCTCGCTCGTAAATAGAGACGTTAAACGCATATCTGGCCAAATATTTATTGTTCAGAAAATCTATGAAATGAAAAGTCCTTGTTATCAAAAAAGCTATAATTCGTTACATTTTTTCGTATCCCCAGTATTGTTGGGAAATTTTTTTGAAAAAAAATGGCCATTTTTACGAAATTGTGGAAAATCGTTTTTCACTTTAAGTTCCAATTTTTCTAAAATTAAGCATTTCAATTTGATTAAACCTGTAGTATGTATTAATAATACATATATAAAAAGAATCACAGAAGGGTACAGATCTATTTTAATTAAGAAGGAAATTAGGGGTTGTTTTTAATGATCTTTTTGTAGAAAAACTAGGGATCTACCTTATTTTTATCATAACTCGCTCAATTTCATGATAAAAACTCTTTTTTGTTTTTAAAAGAAAGGTCTTAATATATACTTTAAAAAGACTTTATATGTTTTCCTTGAAAATGCAAACTTTTCGCGCTAAAAAAGTTTTAACTTTTTTAGCTTTAAATATGAAAGATTCAAATCTTTCAAATTTAGCATTTGACGAACAAAAGCTAACCATTAACAAGCCGTAGCTCGGCCTGTATTGGTTGTAGAGAAATTATAAAAAACATTTTTATCTAGCTTTTTTATAAGCTACAATTTGCTCTTTTCAGTTTTTTTGACAAAAGGCATATTTTTAGAGTTATTCGTGAAAAACCCATTAAAACGTTGATTTTTTCGTCGAAAACTTTTACTTTCAATCGCGAATAACTCGAAAATATTAGTTTTACGAAAAAATGTATGAAACACTTTTTACTTAAAATTACTATCTTTATCGATTTCTGCAGTTAAAATTTAATAAAAATTTACACCCTCAAGATGGGGTGGCAACCACCCCCAGGATAAAAGCACACCTCGGCATGATATAAACTTCGATCCTTGAGTCCCTACCTTCTGTGAAAATTTCAGAAAAATCCATGAGAACAAAAAAATTCCTAGTCAAATTGCCTCATTACCTGTACTAGAAGTAGATTTTTGAGGATTATGAATCTGGAAAGAACTACACTTTTCCATTTACCATTTAAAAGTTACCACCCACCCCAAAAACTGAAAAGAGTTACAAAGTTACGTATGCTGTTAAAAGGGCCCCTCAACCAAGCCGTTTTTCGTATATTGGATTTTAACACTTTAAAAGGACCACCCTGTATATTAGTATTGTTCTGGGTGCAGAAAATATTTTGAAATTCACTTACAAATAGGGCCGTTTAACTCGCTTATTTATTATAGAAAATCCTGTTTTTAAGTAGCTAATTAAATTCCAAATTTAATTGTCTATCAATCTGTATTTGGGTTTCCTGTACCTAATGTAAATCACTTTTTGATGCTATATAGACTTTTTATTGGTTTGACTAAAATTTTCAAATACAAAGGATGGCCGGCTCGGGGATAAAAAATTCTGCCGGTTTGTGACGTCACCAAATGTTCGGCGCAAGCCATCCAAGCTCACTGCGATTGCACAAAATTATTTTTTAAGGGGCTTCTGGTAACGTAACGTAACGTAACAAGCATTGGTTAGTTGGCAAAAAAAATGCAATCTATCTGGACATCCTCTGTGGTTAACAATTCTTGGGTTTGACCATAAATAACCAAAATTCCAATTTTTAGGTCGCTATAGAGTGATAAAGCCTGCTGTTGCCATAACTCCACGAGTGCTCCTAAATTTAAAAACAATTAACTCTATGCATTTAAAAAATTGGCAAATTTTGTGCATTTTAATAATGTTATTCGTTGATAAACCTACCGCCCTAAATAAACACTACAATTACTTTTTCTTAAAATACAATAATAAGTTTGCTTTTAATATTCAAATTTTTTTTTCCAACAATTAAAAATAATATGTTTGACTTATCTAAACAGCAAAAAACTACATTCTTTGCTAATAAAAGTTTTTTTTATATAAAAAATGAAAAAATCTAAAATTTTGTTTATTCATGGTCAAACCAATAAAAAGTCTGGGTACCAGGAAAACTATTACATTTAGATAGGGAACCCATCTACTGATTGATAGACAATTAAATTATAAATTTAATTAGCTAGTTCAACACAGGGTGTTGCATTTAACCCTTAAGTACCTTAAGGGTGAAAGGGTGTTATACCCACTCACTTTAAACCTACCTACCTACCTTGAGGATCGTCCCACAGACTACTAGCATTTTTAAAATGAAAATATTTTTTATATTTATTTTACCAAAACCTTTTTTCCCTTTTCCTTTTTATTTTGCTTAGGGCATTTTTCTTATCTTAAGATATGTACTAAATATATATCACTAATTTTTATTAACTATTTTTTAACTTTTTCAAAAAAAAACAAAGTTTTTGCATAGTCCCGTAGACGCCACATCAGTGCTTATGTTCTAAAATTGGAGGTCAACACTTAAGGGTTAAAATATGCGATTTAAATGACCTTATTTTAAGTAAACTTATAACTTTTGTATAAAAACGTTTACGCAAAATAAGTTTTATTAAAAGTCAAAGGGCGTTTTAGAACAAGTTAAAGTGGCTGGTCTAAAACCTACAACAAAAAACGTCCATTAAACGTTTTTTAGATCCGTACCAAAATGTTTATAAAATGATTTAAAAGAGACGTTTTTAAACGATTTTTATTGATATTTTAAAAATCTTCGTAAAATACGTTTACAAAACGTTTTTTCAAAGTCCGCCAAAATAAGTTTATGTTCCTTTGAGTTTTTAAACCTACCACAAAAACGTTCATTAAACGTTTTTTGGTTCGCTATGGAATATTTTTAAAAAGTTTTCAATAATGTTTTTAAACGCTTTTTTGCTTGTTAATTTTAAAATGTGCTCTTTATGATTTTGCATTTATTTAAAAGCAAAAAAGTGCATAGCTTAGACCGACGCGTGTACGGTGGGTTACCCTGTACAGGAAAACCATAATATTTGGAAGTATTAATTAACATGAGATTTCCAATGGCCAGCTTGCGATGCACCACCCGGTACCCGGTAAAAGAAATAAATATTTGATATTGAAATATTAATTTTTATTTTAAAACTAAGCTTAAAAGCATTTATAATTATCCATTGTTCTAAAATGGCTTGATTTTTATAGGGAAATCTGAATAATCGAACATTGTCCGTTCTTCACTTCGTCTGCAATCATAAAATTGGCATAAATTACCAGCATTCGAAGCCATATTATTAAACAGATTAAGTCCGTCGATTCCCGCGCAGGTGTACATCGATACTGCGAGAGCGCGACGGCGGTCACAAAACAAAATATATTATAATATTATTAAACTCATTAGTCGACGGAGCTAGCCTAGCAGCCAGCTTCCAACGGCAAAAAATTTGGCAACGCGGTCGGGCCCGGTCGCGTTCTGGCTCCGATGGAAGCAGGCTCGAAAAGTCTGCTTCCATGGGAGATTCAAAATTTTAACATGGATGGTTTTTCTATAGTGGAATATAATATTCTTTGGCAGGACCAACTCTGACAGTTATTTTCATACTGGGCTGGACATTTTTTGATCGAGTGGGCTATAGCATTGGACTTCCATACACCTTTAAACTTCCTTGCTCGACTTAGTAAGCCACTTAAATTAAGTGTTTATTCGCAAATTATATTTTCATTGTAATAAAGATAATTTAATTTATTGTGACAATTTAATAAACATTTACATAAAAAATGATTGGGATAAATTGAATAACTTTTTAGCTACAATCTCTTCAACAGCAATTTTATAGTAATTCGAAATTTCTGTTAGAAGTGATATTGCTAAAAATATCCTAAATAAATTCTTTTAAGGCATTTCTTTTTTAATTGATATTCTAGTAATAGGCTTAGTAAACCTACAAAAAGTGGTTGTTGCATAGGCTGGTTGTTTTGTTATTCAATATATTTTATTTATATATAAAAGAATCTACACTACAAATATTAACCTAGAACTTAATCATTATTATATAATGCAATACAAAAGTTTAAACATTTAAATACAAAAAAAATTTTATAATACTTTTAATCAGCATCCTGAAATTCTTCTTCATCATTCCCATTTTGAGCATAGGTTATATCAACAAAGTTATGTTGCATTCTCCTTGATATATCATCAATATCTAAAAATAATTTTTAAATGTACTCATCTGATTAAACATTTTAAAATATTTTTTTAAATAATAATAATAATAATCTTTATTAATAGCACATTGGCTAGCACATACACACTTCACAAAATTTTAAGAATAAAGAATTCAAAAATACATTAACAAATAATTTTCATCTAATAATACACCTATAAACTAAAATAAACTATATGGCAATATGCTGTCTAATATATACTTTACAAGCCCTTTTAAATTGCGAGAGATCATTTGCATCCCTAATATTGTTGGGTAATTCATTATATTGTTTTAGTCCCTTATAAAATAAACAATTTTGACTTAAAGTGGTGGAACGTCTATGTAAATAAAAATTATTCCGTGAACGGGTGTTATGTTCATGTATATCTCTGACAAATGTACAATTTTTGAGAAGATGTTCAGGGAGCAACTTGTTTAACATTTTATAAATAAATATCATAGTGTTATATGTTACAGTTTGTCTTACACTCAAAAGATTTGTTGCCTGTAACATATCTCTTATCCTAGTGTATTTATTACATTTTAAAATCATACATAATACTTTATTTTTTTTGTAGAATATCCAGCTGAGTATTGTTCATTAAAAATAGTAATGTGGAACAGTAATAAAAATGAGGAGCAATAATTGTTTTATAAATAGTCAACCGGGACCAACAACTTAAGTCTTGTGACATCCGCCCTAATACATTAATTTTTTTTGCAATTTTATTTGTAATAAATTTGTAATGTTCTGAAAAGGATAAATTTTCATCTATTACGCATCCTAGATATTTGAAGTGTGTTACTCTTTCGATAATATCATTATTAATTTTAACATGATTATGAACAGAATTAGTTAAATTACTATTTTTATTTTTTATTATCATCATTTTTGTTTGTCAATATTTAGCTTAAGCTCATCATTTAATGTTTGTATTATTTCATCAATTTTATCCCCTATAATATATATCACAGTATCATCAGCAAATAATTGTACTCTGCACTTTTTCAAAGCCTTCACAATATCATTTATATATAATACAAAAAGAGTAGGTCCTAATACAGTTCCTTGTGGTAGGTAGGTAGGTAGGTATAAAGTGAGTGGACTTTTTACGCCCTCCACTGCGACCGCTCGGTCTATTGTGGCTCACACCTTTTTATGTCTCCCAATAGGATCGGACTTCAAATGAATCTAATCTAATCTAATGAAGTTCTAGATTGGGAGAGAGTTCTTACTCTCCTCTTACTCGTGTCGCTACCGGACACGAGCACAATGTGTTCTGATGTGTTCTGGTGTCCTTGTCTCCTGGAGAGTATGACGAGCAGACGATTAGATCCATCATGCCCTCCTCTCTCGGTCTAGTGACGTGGGTAGCTACCAGGCCCTTGTTACAGGAACCAGATGTTCTTTCTGAGGCCGCATCTCCGGCCTTATCCTATGAAACGGTCCTATCTGCTTTCTGTTTAAAGCCAGGGAACCCTTTTTCCTATAAAGGCGGTTCTGTCCGCCTTCTGTTTGGATTCAGGGAACCCTTCCTAAGCACCTGCTTGTTTGGGATTGATTTGCCCTTCCCCGTGAAACAGGCGCCGGTGACTTCAGGGGTACTTTACGAAACGGATTCACCCGTTTCGGTTGGTGCACCTTTGTCTGCTTGTGACCTTGAGTGGCACCTCTCGAAATTCGGTCAGCGCATCTTTGTCACTTTTTTCCTATGAAAGCGGTTGTCCGCTTTCTGTTTGGAGCTAGGGAAGTAATAGTCCACCACGGCAGAGCCCCGCATTACCGCAGTAAGGCTACATACTCTGAGAGGTCGCCCTGTATCTCAGAGGCACCGTTGGGGACACCTGTTTAAGGTATAGGATGTCATTCACTCATCAGCACGGTATGCTAACACCTTAAGTTAAAGCCTTGTGTTCATCTTAGCTTCGGATCCCGTTCCATACGGTGGCAACAAGAGTTGCCGATAACCAGCAACTCTAGCGCATGTTCCAAAAGATCCTACTGGGCCCAACCACAACGACGATGTGCAAACACAGTGGTTGGGTTCCTTGTGGTACACCATAGGTTATTTTTGTGGCAGTTGATATACATCCATATTTCGTTACTTGTGTTCGATCTGTAAGTACTCTTTAAACCAACGAAGAATAGGAGGTCCAAAACCATATTTTCAATTTTGTGCAACAACAACTGTCTGTCTATTGTCTCAAAGGCACGCTTAAAATCCAAGAACACCACTCCGATAAGATGACCCTCCTCTAAAGCCCCTTTCCAATCAAACAATATAGTTTGTAAAGCACTCTCACATGAATTTTTATGTCGAAAGCCTGCTTGATAGTCACTTAAAAGTTTATTATGTTCAATATATTTAACAATTTGATCATTGACACATACTTCAAGGAGTTTTTCATAGGGTGGTACTGTATTGATCGGTCTGAATTCTTCACATTTTATAGTACCCTTAACTTTTTCAACTGGAATAACCATACTTCTCTTTCAGTGTATTGGGAAGAAACTTATCACCAGTTGTTTCAAAGGCTTTCTTTAATATTTGTACTGTGATCCCATCTAGATTGCTTTCTTTATTTTTCATATTATTCACTGTTTTCCTTAATTGTGACATTTCCAACCTCTCAAATTTTTCCATTTTACACTCAACCTCTATATTACTAACTATCACATCCGATGTCTTGTTTGGAATTAAATGTTGTACAACTTCGTGGATACTGTCCATGAAAAACAAATTGAAATTTTCACTTATTTCTTTTCCAGTAACTCTTTTATTATTAAAAAAATGACGGGTTTAGGTCCCTCATTTTCTTTTATATTTATTATTTTTTTAAATATTTTCCACATTTCCGTAGAGTTATGTCTTAACTGGTCAATCTTCTCATTGAAATAATTTCTTTTCGCATTTCTGATTAATGTTACAACTGTGTTTCGTTCTTATCTGAAATTCTTCCAATCATCATCAGTCTGCAATAAAACAGCTCTTTGATAAAGTTGATCTCTTACTTTTAATTCATTACTGATCTCTTCATTCCACCACAGTTTATCTCCCATTTTTCTCTTCTTATCCCTATTTTTTCTGGAGCAAACTGGTTAAGGGCTGATATGATATTTCCTACTAAATAGTCAGCTAAGTTGTTCACGTCGTTTGTGGTATTTGGTGGCCATGTCATCTCCAAGTTTGAGTTGGAATCCTGTGACATCCATAGACCTGTAGTCTCTAAAGGTTCTTGCTTCTAGTTTTTCAGTATTCTTATTTTGTATCTCGACTGTAATAATTAAATGATCAGTTATTTTAGGAGTTAAAAGTACCTCAAAGTTAATGTTTTTTTGGTTCGTAAGAAGGAGATCAATTTTCGTTGATGATGTCTTTGTTATACATGTACACCTATCAATCAACTGGTAAATGCCGTGCTGGGCTATTATATTCTTAAGGTTAGTCCCATAAAAATGAATGAAATGAAAAAATGCTTGCTAAGTCTATATTAAAATCACCTAAAATTTTGATAACTCCATCATGGTTTAGATTTTCTTAAAAATCACCAAGTTTATCCAAAAACTCTGCATCACTTGTACTAGGTGAGTGATATAAAGAATAAACATAGTATTTTTGTTTTTCCAATATAACTTCAGCTCCTGTTATCCATACATTTTTGTTATTATTTATGTTTAGAATTTTTTTATACCTAAATCCTTTTTTATATATATTGATGTTCCTTCTGTATAAGTTCTCATTGAAAAGGTAGTCACTGTGTTATACCCAGTAATGTTTATTTCATTTGGTGTAAAATCTTCGGTTACATGAGAGACACATAATAGCTGGTTTGTTTTGATTTGCCATCCAAGTTAATTCAGTTTTATGTGTATTTAAACCCTGGATATTTAGGTACAAAATACTTGACCTGGATTGCTATATTGTGTTTTTGTTGTTGCATATATCAGGATATTGCACTTTTTCTTGTAACTGATTTACTACTCTCTTATATGCCTCGCAGTTTTTATCATATGCCTTATGTTTTGTGTCTATCTGAGGTACTTTTAACACTTCTGTTGCGTATTTACAGTTCACACAGCACAATTCAGTCGATTTACAATCAGATGCTTTGTGTTCTTTCGCACATATTTGACATGTAGGTGTTTCTTTTCTGCAATCCTTTGCAATGTGTCCAAATTTCCAGCAATTATAACACTGTTTTATATTTAAACTGTCTTTAAAAAACAACTTTTCCAACCAATATGTAGTTTATTCCTTTTTTCGATACATTCAGATGTATGTACATCCATCTGAAGAATGACATTCATTGTTCCTCTTTGGTTTTTAGTTTTATAAACTATTTTTAATTCTCTTTTATTTGGTTCTCTGTTTATCGAATTTTGCGGAATATTTTTATCGAGTAAACTATCTTCATCTTCTAACTCTGTTGGATATACATTAAACACTATTATCCTAGGATTTCTTTTTTCGGGTATATTTACTTCATATGACTGGCCCAAGGATGTCTTAATTCTTTCGCAAACATTTTGTAACTTTTCTCTTTCGTTTTCATTGTACTTTATTGCCCCTCCTCCGTCTCGAATATACTTAACTCTTGATACACCAATTCCCAGTTCACAGGGATTAATTTTGTCTTCAATTGTCTTTTTTGTAGATTGGCTTGACTGTGTGCTATCTTTTGGTTTTACTATTATGGCTTCCTCTTTAGGTTTTTTTACCGCTTGACTGTAACTACATTGTGCAAAGCCACATTTTCTTTTCAGTTCTTCAATTTCTTCATGTAAAATACTAATAATTGTTGTTTTATCTTCTATTATTATTTCCTTACTTTCTATTAATTTGTTAAATAATCGCAGGGACTCTCCATTAAGACATTTGTGACAATAAAATTTCATAACTCGATTAGTGAGCTGTAAGACTTTTACTTTGGATGCTGTAAGTCATCCACAATCTTTACATATCTCTCTACTACACCCATCACAATTAAAAAGTTCTTTATTTTTCACTTTGATTTGATTACATACATCACACTTCATTTTTGAGCTTAACTTTCACATAAATGGAAAAAAGATTGTTAAATAATTGAACTTTCACAATGTCTTCAATTGCTGTAAATAAACTCGACTTTGGGTACAGTTTTTTTAACTTTTAGAAAATATTTTCTATTTTTATTTTTCTATTTTAAAATTTCATAGTACTTATAAAACTGAAATATAAAAAAGGGTCTTTAAAAAGATTTTATAATTAAAAAGATGAAGATGAAGTCTAAATAAATCACAATCTAGGCTTTCATTAACATCCTTATTTATTTATTTATTTATTTAAACAATAAACGGGATGCCCCATTATAAAAACAATTAATACAAAACAGACAAAATATTCAATACAATAAAATAAAATATAATATGCAACTGTAACATCCTATTAAACATTACAATCCAAAAACAAGTTCAAACGACAAATACATATACACTTATAGTTCGCTAATTCAGCGACCTATAATATTGGCTACGAAACACATTAAGTGAGCTTCCAAAAGGATCTATATTAGGATGGCAATTTAAGTAATCTGGGGACCGTGAATGCCATAGTTGGTCCGATGAAATGGAACAGAGAATACCGATTGCTCCTAAGTGATCGAGTAGGAATCCTCAATTGAATCTGGCTAGCACGGGCAGTCAATGTTGCCATTAATTAGCTTATGTATAAAAGCAATGTCGCTGAATCCTCTTCTAACCTCTAACAGAGGCAGATTAAGATCAGCGGTCACTTCATCGACTCTGTCCAGCGCATTAAGTTTAAAGGCGCAAAACCTCACAAACTTCTTCTGAACACTCTCTATATGGCTCTTGTGAATGTTATAAAAAGGTGACCATACAGTAGAGGCATATTCAAAATGGGTTCTAACAAGAGAACAGTACAGTAATCACAAAGAATTCAGGGACAAATCTGCATATGTCCTCAAAATAAAACCCAACATTTGCAATGCCTTCCCTGTGATGTAGTTGTAGTGCTCCTGAATGAAATTTGTGAGTCGAACAGAATCCCAAATCCCTGACATGTTCAACCACATTCAATTGATGATTTCCACTGCATATGCATTTGAACTTTTCTGTTATTTTTAAAGAAGCTAATAGAGCAACATTTAGCAACATTAAGCGATAGATCATTAATTATTACCATTAATAAAAGAATGTTAAGTTTGCTGCAAAATGTTGGAGTCAATCTCACCCCAACTACTCGAAAGAGTTTCATGTCATCAGCATAGAGCAAGAAGTGGCAGTCATTCAGATAGCTGTCCAGGTCACTGAGGAATAAATTAAACAGTATTGGGGCATAATGACCCCCTTGAGGAACACCAGAGGTTACATTTATTCACGTGGATTCCAAATTGCCAATCTTCACCTTCTGTCTTCGTCCCACTAGCATGCTTCCAAACCACCATCCCAGCTCGGTCGCCGAACCCCAGCGCCCGAAAGCAGCAATAAGTAACCCATGATTCACCCTGTCAAATGCCTTGGAGAAGTCAGTATAGATTGAATCTACCTGAGAACCTTGTTTCAATGCATTCAGCAGGATGGTTTCATACGTCACCAGATTAGTAACTGTAGACCTGCCACTAACAAATCCGTGCTGACTCTCGCCAGCTCTACTCCCACACTTCCAACTAAGCTGATCATAAACAATACTATCAAATAGTTTTGGGATTGCTGACTGTCTAGAGATGCTTCTGTAATTTTCGATGGTCTCTCTTTTCCCCAGATTTAAAAATCGGAATAATATAACTTTCCTTCCAGACTTCTGGAAGCTCCCCCTCGGCCAGTGATCTATTAAATAGCAGCATTAAGGGTTTGAAAATGTAGTATTTAAGTTTACATGTAGGTATTCAGGAATTTTATCAGGCCCGAAGATATTTCATAGGTAAATGTGATTTTTTTCAAATACACTAGCTAAATCTATATCACATATTTCAAAGTCGATATTATGGTTAAAACTATATACAGGTACCTCAACAACTTTATCACTTAATATACTGGAGAAATAGTCCGAAAATAGCTATCCTCTGACCATTAAAAGCCATTCTGTTATCATAAAACATGCAGTCAGGTAACTCAAATGATTTTCTTTGATTGTTCACAAAAGTCCAAAAGCTTCTTGGATTCTCAGAAAGATCATCCTCAACTCTTCTCAAATACTCCAAAAGTCCTTTGAGCCAATATAATTTACACCTAGATCTGAGTAATGAGAACCGACCATAGCCTCTCTGAGAGCCGCTCACAAAATACCTTTTGTGAGCTATTTTTTATCAATAATCAAGCTTCTGAGCTCGGCAGTAAAGTAATTAGGAAAATTTGAGTTACTAAACGTTTTAACAGGTACATAAGCGGAAATAGAGTGTTTAAAATATCATAAAATAAATAAGTACATTCATTCACATCTCTGACTAAAAAATAACTCATCCCACTCAATAGCCCCAAGATAATGCGAAAGAAATAAAGTCAGCGTTCTTAAAGTCATAGTAAGTGGTATGACACTTCAGAGCATTAATATGGTCAACATTAACCTCAAACGCATATGCGGTATGATGTAAACTATTAGAGAGTAGACAGTCACTGGCCGCAACAACAGACAGATTCTTAAAACGACTAAAAACTAAATCTAAAAATACATTATGGTTATTAGGTACAGTAACAAGCTGATTCAAGTTTAAAAACGTAAAATGTTCAGCAACAGTTCTGGCACAGCTACCAGGTGGACAGTCAACGTTCAGTCCACTATCTGAATTAGTCCATACAGCTTGTGGTAGGTTGTAGTCGCCACACAGAATAAGTTTAGCAGATAGATAGTTATGACAAACTTCTTCGACAGCATCACAGTGATGTTGATAGTGTTTAAGGTCAGAGCCTGGGGGTATATATAAACCACCAAGGACTAAATGGGATGATCCATGTTTAACAAATACAAATAAGTGTTCTACTGAAGTAAATTCAGTCTTTATTAAGGGGAATACAATTTCCTCCTGATATAAATCATACTCTCCAATTCCCCAGATTTCTGACTTTTAAACGTGATCTATCGATCATATAGCCTATACCCCTTTTACAGTCATTTTCAGCATCATGAATTTTACTATTTAGCCAGGTCTCAACCAATATTATCACATCATATCATAAGAGAAACAGCTTCTTTAGTTCCCTTAATCTTGGTTTTATTCCCCCATTCTGGTAATAGATCTTTAATGGGGCCATTTCCGTTTTTTTCAATGACCGTTACTTGTCTGATTTGAACCCAGATTCCATTTTTGGAGATTTTACCTATATAAGAGTACCATTAATTATATTTAATAGATATATTCTCTTCTCCATCTTTCTTTTACGATCTAATTCTAATACAATGACCTAGATGGCTCTTTACATCATTTTAAGATCAGGCCTAATTTTGTATTGCTAGACCCCAAGCTTCCGCTTTTGCTTAAGACAATTTACTGCCGTGGTGGTATCAGGAAATAAAAATTTTAAATTTGGGGTCTAGATTTGAACCTGGGTCTGCCCTCGCAGTCTTTAAATTGTCGGAAGACCGCCTTCTAGTTTTTCCAGCAGGTTAAGAATATGGCTTTTCGAAATTTATCTTCACTAGTGTTATTGACGGACTTTTTAGGTGCATTAAAACCATAACTTTTTTTGACCGGGCTTTCCCGTTCCTGATTTTAAACAGGTCGCATTGACCATAAAGTCCCTGACCGCGGTCCCCAAAGACCCACCGCACATCCCGCTACCCGTTCCTTCCTTAAGGTCTGAGATATCGTTTTTGAGCTGGTTAATTTTTTGCTTCAAGTTGATCAATTCTCTGGTTTTTTCATTATATTTTCATTAATTTTTTTAAAGAGTAGCTTCAAGTCCACATTTCTGTTCCAATAACAGTTCAATTAAGGGGAGACAACAGTTAAAACATCTTTATTTGTGGTATTTGCTTTTTTTAGCAAACCCTTAGGGGTAGTATATAACGAAATATGTTTTTTTTTTAACTAAAACCCTTTTAATTAATATAATTTTATTATACAGGGTGTCCAAAAATGACTATCACTATGACTCTGGTGGACCAGTCTCCTGACCTGATTATTCTTGGGCTCATATGTGCAGCATAGTTTATGCAACTGAGGTCGATACGCGTGAGGACCTACTGCAGCAAATTATCCAAGCTGGAAATGAAATAAGAAGAAATCGGTTTCAGATTCTTCGGGCAACTCAAAGCATTTGCCGTGGAGCTAGACTTTGTTTGAGAGAAAACGGAGGCCTATTTGAGCACTTTCTCAAGGAGTAGTTATTTCTATTTTTTGTTTTAACTTTATTCTGCCAAAATATTTTTAATAATAATTAATATTATTTTTGTTTCGGTACTGCTCCGTAAATAAATTAATTTCCATAATTATTTGTTTTCCACTTATTTCGTGTTTTAAGAGTCATGATGTTACGTATATTTCTTTCTCCAATTTTCAAAAATTTTGTCATGACTCACATACGGGTGAGTCAGTAAATTATCCCCTATATTTTTTGTTTGGAGGGTTTTTTAAATCTCATATTAAATTTGAAACTGGGTTTATTTTTCACAAAAAGGCATTCTTAGAATTCTGTATCTTAACCTTTTGAGTAAATCGTTTTGAAAATCACATTTATAAGACGTAAATTAATAAATAATCACAAAAGTCAAATCTGTCAATAGATTAAAAAATTTAAAATTTCTTCCGTTTGACATTTTCTTCGTCAAATATTGTTGCTTTTGTGGACAGAATCGTGACCATCGCGATCGCCCGGGCCCAAATCTACTTGACTATATTTTTAGGTCATATGTAACATAGTTTATGCAACTGAGGTCGATACGCGTGAGGACCTCTGCACGATTATCCAAAACTGAAATGAAATAAGAAGAAATCGTTTTCATATTCTTCAGGCAACTCAAAGCATTAGCCGTAGAGCTAGACTTTGTGTGAGAGGAAACGGAGGCCTATTTGAGCACCTTCTCAAAAAGTAGTTATTTCTATTTTTTGTTTTAATTTTTATTCTGCCAAATATTTTTAATAATAATTAATATTATTTTTGTCTCGACTCTCTGTAAATAAATTAATTTTCATAATTATTTGTTTTTAACTTATTTCGTGTTCTAAAAGTCCCTGAGAGCCCTGTCTTCATAATATTTCTAACAATACATTCGTATGGACGTTATTTTAAACATTTTTCGAAAACGGGTCAAGATAGAGACATCGATGGAGTATTTTTTGTTTAATAATTATCCATTTTTTATAATTTAATATTAATAATTAAAAAAAACATCGAAACAAAAAATATGGGGCATAATTTACCCAGCACCCACCCTGTACGTGACGCCCCTGACAAAATTTCTTAAATTTGGAAAAAAAATACATATAACATCATAAAATCTTCAAACTCACAAAATTTAATAAGTCTACCTCATCGGTTGCAGATATATTATAGGAAAACCCTTTTTGGAAACTTTTCGTCCTATTTCACTAATTGGAAAATCGTTGTCCCAAGAAAGTTTAATCCATAACGTGTCATTATTACTGATTTAAAAAAATAAAAATATTTTTGTTAGGTCTTTCTTTATGGCTTTCTCATTTTTTTTTTGTCTTTCCAAATTACTTATTTATTTATTATTTATTTATTTATTTACGGGCACAAAAACCCATTAAAAATACAATAACAAACACAATAATATACATAATAAAAATATTAAAACTAAATTACCTATGTTAAAAAAAAAAAAAATATTCGATAATACAGTTAAAAATATACATAAATAAACTATAATTTGACATTTGCAAGTTTACCTTTAAAAAGAACTAAAGGAAAGGGAGAAAAAGTCTAAATTCACTATTTCCATTAGCTCAATTTCGTCATAGGTGTGAATGCACCATAGTTACATCGATGAAATTGTATCGCAAATAGTTCTGAAGCCCTAGTTTGTCTATTTGGTGCTCTAAAGCCAACCTGAGATAACAAATCCGGACAGTCTATTACACCATTAATAAGTTTAAAAGAAAACAAATATCAGCTTTACCCTTCTGTCCTCCAATCTATCTAATCCCAAATAAGTCCTGGCTCCATCATAATTGAAAAAGGAAGTGGAAAGTTTCTTCCAAAACATGCCAATTTAATATATATTTATTTTGCACCTTCTCAAGGTTAGACACGTGTACCAAATAGGAGAGAGACCATACACTTAACAAATATTCCATTCTTAAACGTACCAAGCTATTATAAAGAAAATAAGGCATTTAATGTTTGTGAATCCATGTGAAAACCTGTTAATAAAGCCTAACAATTTAAGTGATTTATTAACAATAGAATTGTAATGAAGATTAAAAAGTCATCTTAGTGTCCAAAATAAGACCCAAATCTGAAATTGAGGACACTCTTTCAAGACTTTCCTCTGAATTTTATAATCAAAGTTTATACAATTTGCAGTTCTTGAAAGCTTATACATTTACACTTTTTGATATTTAAAGCAAGTTTATTCGCAAAAACATCATTCATTTAGGCGGTTCAAATCATCCTGCAATGATACACAGTCATCCAAAGTTTTATAATCCTAAATAACTTTAAGTCATCAGCATAAAAAGATGTTCTGAATGAATTTGTTTAGTTAAGTCGTTAATAAATAAATTAAACAAATATGGACCCAAATGACTCCTTGAGGTACACCTGATGTTACTAGGATATCTCGAGAAGTAAATCCTTTTATTCTTACATTTTGTTTACGTCCAGTTAAATAAGTTTTAAACCATGACAGCATGCTACCAGTCACCCCATCCTTCAAGCTTTTTAAAAGAAGGTCATGACTTACAGTGTCAAAGGCTCTGGAAAAGTCAGTGTAGACAGCATCAACCTGGCAGCGGACCCTCCAAAGCGTCAACACATACTGAGTATAAAGCGTCATATTTGTTGCAGAAGATCTATTTCTATAAAGAGCCATGTTGTCTAGAAGTCATTAAGGGTAACAAAGAAACAGTTAGCTGGTCGCATACTAGCTTCTCAAATAATTTTGAAATGAATTAGAAATAGCTACTCCTCTATATTACGAACATCAAACCTATTACCTGACTTGAAAATAGGACTGACAAAACTGTGTTTCCAGAGATCAGGAAAGATACCATTCTTCAGAGACATATTAAACAATATCCATAAAGGTGTAGAGAGTGAATAGACACAATTAATTAAAAAGTTTTGGGGTACCCCATCGGGTCCTGGACCTTTGCTTCCTTTGAGTTGAACTATACTGTCAAAAACAGCGGCCAGAGTTATACTAACATTACTAAAATCTAAAGTATTATCGCAAGTAAATTCATCAGTTGAACCTGAGTGACAAAAATCAGATTTATATACATCTTGAAAACATGTTGCAAACAAATCGACAATTGACTGTCCATACGACGCGGTTTGTTCGTCCAAAAACATACATCCAGGTACAGAACTTTCATCTCTATGAGAAGGAACAAAGTTCCAAAAGACACGAATGTCTCCCTCCACTGAATTTTCAATATTTTTTAAATACTCAGCATAACACTGTTTTATTAAAGATTTGCATTGCCTTCGTAAATTTGAGTATTCTTGGTAGTGGTTACCATCATTAGTTACTTTATACTTTCTATGAGCTATCTTTTTAAAGTCTATCTTTAAAAAAGTATATTTTTTTTTATTGTGTAAGGGTTTTTTTTTGTTGTATTTTCACCATAATATTTGTCTAATCATTCATATTTCCGTCTTTTTGTCAAATACACACCTGCATCTCCTGCTCCTCTATCTTGAATAACATAATGTCCTTCTTCAAGTTCATCCTCTGCATCTGCATACAAATTATCATCATCATCTTCATCATCCATATCCTCAGGATCTGGATTTAATTCCTAAAAAACCAAAAAATAAAGATAGGTATTTGGGACAAAAAAAGTTGATAATTGTACAGGGTTATCCAACCGACAGGCATTTTTTACTGTATCCCTAGCCATCTTAAATTTTTTTCCCGTAGAATCCGAAAATGATGATTTAAAAACAATTGAACATAAATAAAACTGTTAGGGGCCATTTTGATATATTGAATGCCCTATTTTTTATGTGATTTTCTGATTCCATTAACATTAAAAAAAATGAAATATTTATTTGTCACTAATTCGTGAAAAATATAAACAAGTTTAATACTTGATTTTTTTAGTTGTCTAAACGACACCACCGTCAAAAGAAGAACTAGCCCTATCAATTTGTCAGGTGTTAATGGCAAGGTAGACAAACACTTTCTTGATTTAAATGTTCAGAAAAAAAAATTGAATTAGAAATATACCTCTTTAAAACAAAAGATATACAAGGAATCGGGGGCCCGATTCTGTAAGCAAATTTTTTGACATTCCTTTTCTCTATCTCTTTCAAAACAGTGACAAACTTATAAGTTACCTTTAAGGGCAACAAGGACATGTGATCCCTATTTTGACATTCTTTTTCCTTATATTTTTACAGAATCTCAGCCCGGATTACACTCCATTTAAAAAAAATAACAAAATGACCCATTCAGTTTTATTTAAGGTTCAATTTTTTTTAAATCATTTTCGGACTCATAGCAAGTCACAGCAAAAATTGTTGTGGTCCCATGTCTTTTCAAAAAGAGGATTTAAAGAATACTACTTTGCAATATGTATAATGTATATCAAGGAACTTAATAAAAAATAACTGCTGAAAGATAATAACATCTTATAACACTTCCTACCAAAGTTTAAATAACTCATTTCCCGTTTTCGTTCCTGTTATTACGAGGAATACTGACGATTGCGGTCCAAAAATTTACAAAGGATGGGAAATTTCCGGACGTTGTTTACATATGCAAGTAATATTAATATTTGCAGTGTTACTTTTTTTTTGTCCTGAATGCATGATTGTTTAAAGTAATTGACGGGTACAGGGGAAAAACGGGCTAAGTCAATTTTGAGCGATATTGAGATACTGACGTCATCCGGTAGAAAAATTGTTGAATTAAAAAAAAAAACTGATAAGTCTGTACGGTAACCCAGCAAAAACAGGCTATGTCGCGTTTTTACCTTCCATAAGGTGGCAACAAGAGTTGCTGATAACCAGCAACTTTAGCGCATGTTCCAAAAGATCCTACTCGGCCCAACCACAACGACGATGTGTGAACACAGCGGTTGGGTACCTAATTGACTGTGAATATGGGAAAATTATTTCCTATAAAATAAAACTTTCATCGCAAACAAAAAAAAAGAACCTTAGCTTATTTTCTTACACTAATTGAACTATTAAGTTTTCATTTTGGGTGATCAGATTCATGTGAGAATACAGAAGGTTATTTTTTAGTTCAGTTTTGTTTCACTATAATAGTTATATAGGCATAACGCTGGATGTTAAGTGAAATAAACATACTTTGCAAAATAAAATTGTTATATATTCAGGGAAAAAACGGGCCAAGTCATGACCAGTTATCAATAAATTGTTAATTTTTCTATTAATAATTTGTTTAAATGCTTGCAGTTTATGACCTAAAGATCTCAGATAGTTGGCAAACATATTGGTAAAAAGAAAATTTTATCAATCCAAACCTTTTAGTTTTTGTACCATTTTGAAATTTAAAATTGCTTTTTCTCAAAATCATAAAATTTGACTTGGCCCATTTTTCCCCTGTACCCTTCAAATAACTGTTTACTTGTAAAAATGTGTTTCTATAAAGATTTGGATATAGCATCCTCCGCATATAACGATGTAATTTTTATGGTCCGTTCAATGTCATTATAAGAGGATTTTACAATAATTCTAGGTAACTGTAGTAATCATTATGAAATTAAATGAACCCCTATTTGTACTGTTGTTTACTGGTTAATAATATATCAAATCAAACTATTTTAGGCTCACCTGACAAACTTTAATTGCTTCATAAATGGTGGAAATACTGGCCGAGTTTTCTTCACTAGGAACCAAAATTAATTCACTAACTTCATTTTCCAATTCTGCATCACTATTTTCATCATCCTCGTCATCTATATTCTGAGATTCATCCCCTTAAAGTATAATAATCATAAAAAGATAATGTGGAATGCCAAGTTTAATAAAAATTTTAAAATAAATAATATTTAAATAAGAACATAATACTGTGCACAGAACATAATACTGTCTGTATTTTTAAATAAAACAAGATTCTAATAAATAAAAACAAATATTTGGAAATGGGATTTTTTGTATTTAACAAATTTTAATATTATGTATGTTCTTTCAACAGTCAATTTAGATTTTTTAGTAATTATTTTCTTATTGGACATGCAGCCGTTTTTGATGATTTTTTGCATATGGGGGGTTTTTTGGTTGGGTCGAATTAAAAAAAAAATTATGTTTATGTATATGTTGTATAAATGTTGGCCAAATTCATAATTAAGTAAAATATCAAAAATGAAAAACAGTTTTCATTTGATGCGTTTTTTACTAAAATTAAGCAATAAAATATTGTAAATTTTAGTGTATTTGTTTAAGATATAAGTGCTCAATAAGTGTATGTTATTTGATTGGTTAGACTGCCATTTGGGGTTAGTCCTTGAGCCTCATAACTTAAAAACCGGAGGTTGCTAAAAATTTATATAAAAAAAATATAAAATGAAAAAAATCATCAAAATGGGCGAGAAGTCTGATAAGTAAAATTTTATCAATTTTTTTTAAATTCGTCATTAGCGCCCCCAAAAAAAAACCAGCAAAAAATCATAAAAATCTCTTATAATTTAATGTACAGAAAATTACAGCTTAAAATAAAATGATAAATTAATTAAGGTAAAAACCTACCTAAATCGGCCTTAGTGCCAATTTATAAACATGATGTTTCATTGACGTTACCCCCCTAAATCTAACGATAACTGAAAACTGAAGTACAAGTTAATTGTGGTGACGGAGTTTAATGTAACCATCTATTAACGCCGTCGCCGCAGTTGTCCTCTATTTTAGTTATCGCTCGATTTTGGCCGTCAGCGAAACGGCAACGTCACCAACACATCAAGTTTATAAATAGGCTGTAAACACATAAGTTTAACTTGTGAACGGGAACTGCAACAGCAGTGGGTCCGAAACGCCAAGTTTATAAAACTGACGTACTTACCGGGCATAGACAGTCTCCCATCGATCATAACATACACACAGTCTCTAGGATACACAGCCTCATCTTTCGAAATGGCATGTAGAGAAATATCTTGATAACCAATAGAAAAACCAACATTATCTTTTTCCTGCCAACAGAGGGTACTAAAATAGTTTAAAATATAACGTTATTACTGAGATTTTCATTCAATATTTTAAACAAGAAAAATGCACACCTTTCGCTAATAAATAGAGTACCTAAACCTAGGTCTTTTTTATCAAGAATCGCACGGATATTTCTTTCTTCATGTCTAATTTGTGATTCGGGATATCCAAAGGAGTTTAATAAAACCATATTATTTCTTAATAAAAATGCTTATTTTTGTTTACTTCTATAAAAGAAACAGGAAAATTTCACGACTCTGTCCACAGTCCACAGCTGAGAATGCTAGTAACTTTTAGAGTTACCCGACAGTGCCGCCAACATAAGCGACCCTTTTCACACCCTCACGTCTTGGACTTTTGCTATACCAATTCTCGACGATGTCATAAGGGTGCTCGATCTCAGGGCACATACACCAATTTAAATGTCAATTCGGTATTTGTGACGTAATCCGTTTGCCTTTTGTTTTGTTTACAAAATAATATAAAGTCTTAATTTTTTAAAATATTATACATTACAGTTCTAAAAGTAAGTACATACTCAAAATAGTTTTTTTAAAAATTGAAAATTTTTAAAAAAATTAATGAAATAAATTTACTCTGCGCAAAAAAGGGCAAGGGGGTGTCACTAATATTGAAGATTTTGCAACAGCGGTTTAGGCTCAAAGTGAGGGGCCCACTTACGGAACGGGGCTAGGGGCAGGGTAAGGCAGTGTTGCCACGTAGATGGATCATAAATCTCTCACGTTACTTATTTATTGGAGATTTAATAAAACGGCCATAAAAACCAAATAAATTGTATTTTATTTTATGTTAAAGCTTAGAAAAACAACAAAGTGCATAAAGAACAAAACCTGCCAAAAAAACTAAAAACCAACGGGTAGGAGCGTTTTGCTCCTACTAATTTTTAATAAAATGCGCCACTTTATAAATACACTGTAGAGTAAACATGATAAGAAACCTTTGTATATACCTTTTCTTTCGCTCTGCGTGCTGATTAAGGTTGTAACGGAACTCCACCTCTGTTACTGCGAAACTTCCGCAAAGAACGACCACCGCATCCGCCTGCGCAGATTTATGCGGAGTTTTAACGGAGGTTTATTTACGATAACATACAATCCGCAAGGAGCGACGCTGGGCGACGCGGCCGTTCGGCTACCTCTTCTCAATTTTAATTACTAGTTTATTTATGAAAGCATCCGCCTCCGCTAAGAAGGCCTCCCGTTACAACCCCGGTGCTGATATAGATCTGCCGAAGGTCGGCGACCAGCTCCACTAGGTATAGTCTCGGACGCTATGTTATTAAATATAAACGAAAGCAGAAGGTTATAATTTAAATATGCATATAAATAGGATATTTGTAATTACTTAGTAAATAGTTAAAAAAAAAAAATAAAATGTCATAGCTCAACTCGGAAAAGTCTCTACAAATAGGTTTGTTTCTGTAAATCCCCGTCGTCTCAAAGTACTAAAAAATTCGCTATTTCCGCGACTAGTCGCTGCGAACGGCAACATTCCCACTTCGTGCGTTTCCGAATGACTTCGGTCTCCTTCGAAGTGGGGAAGGTCTTTGTTGCGGAATGCGGAAGCCATTTTCTTTCACTTATTGTTTATGTGCTATTTTTAAAGTGTCGTGTCGCCGCGTGATTTTGGAGATTTTTCTTAATTATTAGTGTTTTTCTGTGTTATTGGGTAAGTTTGGCATATTTTTTGTTTTAAGCCGTAACTGGCTTGAGTTGAGCATATCATGCACTGTGTATTTTGTTACAGAAGAAAATCGCAGAGGCAGCTGCCCCAAATTTTTTGCAAAGGAAAACGAGGATAACATGCACCATTGTAAGTACAATATATACAATCATTTAATAATTTCATTTTTATTCTGAACTACCTAATATTTATGTATATTTTTAATGGTATGCAATAATTTTGTATTTTAATTTAATTTTTACTCGGAAACATTTTCTTTCTGAAGTGTTTTGTATGGAAAAATTAAAATTATGCAAATTATATTTAAGCTACTTTGCTGTAGGTAGGCCTATTTTTTGCTTGTTTTAAAACACTAAGGATATTCTTGTCTTTGAAAGACTAACAAAATTAAAACTAAACATTTTTTGTTAGAAATAAGAAATTAACAAATCTTCATTTCAATAGAACTACTTTTGTGGGTACTTTGAGTAAAATTTTAGCTGTAATACTAATGTATTTGCATTCATCATAGAGATAAATTGTAAGAGATTCAAAACTGGGAAAAGTTTTATAATTATCAGATCTAAGGGCATGAATATTTCAAAATGAAGTGCCATTGTTATAGCATTATTATTTACTCCTTCTATAATAAAACAAAATAAATAAAAATGAAATTATTTTACTGTTGTTTCTTTATACTTTTAAAATATAAAACTAATTAGGGGTATCATTGTATTTTGTAATCAATTCCTTTACGCAGAAGCATGCTTTTTATGTAAATATTTTAATTTAATGTGCTTTCAAAACATATTAAATTTGCTAACATACATCCATTTTAAAATAGCAAGTAGTTTGCAAAAATTAAAATAATTCAAAAATGTCCATTAGTTGTTAATAATAATTTACATTATGAGTCCGGTAGGTTACTTGTTACAGTACGAGTTAGATGGACGAGGTGATGCTTAGAGCCGAGTCAAGAATGTCTAAACCTAAACTAGTAACTGTAACAAGTATTACTGAAATGTATCGAAATGTATTTTATTTTATACTTAAGTCTGTTCTGTATCATGATTTGATTTTAAAAATCAAAAAATCACAATTTATTCTAAAAGTGCATTACCTTTTACCCTGTGACGACAGTCAACAAGTGAATGAAAATGTCATGTTGGCATATTTTTTTAAATGTCTTATTTGATATATAAAAATGAAACAGTTTGGAAAGTGTTACATAGTGACACTTACCTGCTCTGACGATATGAAATAAAAGTATAATCAGCTGTTGACCGCTAACCCCATAAACAACTAAAAGTTAAAATCATAGGATAATGTTCTGTGCTTTTGTGTATTTTAAGGCTGAATTACTGCTAATTTGGTTAGAATTAAAAATAAGATGTCAGTTAAAGTGGCAAACTGGTATGTGTTTTACTAAATATTGTAGGAAAAATAGGAAAACCATTCAATATATATCAACATGTAGGACAGGATCATTTAATAAATACTGAAAAGAGCTATAGTTGTGGCTTTCCTCATTTAGGAAAAGGGTCCCATTAAAAAAATATTTTAAGACATATTTTTTTTTGTTTTAATTTAATCCATTTTCTTTAGTATTCTTTCAAATTTTATGGGCAAAATACACAAGATGGCTATTTCACATTTTTTTTTATATAAGAAGAATGCCATCAATATGGCCCTATTTAGTCCTCATTGGATGGTTCTGTAAATTGATCGTCATGTATTTACATGAGGAATAGTGATGAGCAAAGCAAGACCAAGACCAAGACCGGGCTAGTCTTGGTCTTGGTCTTGCAAGTCTGGTCTTGGTCTTGGTCTTGCAAGCATAAAGAAGGTCTTGGTCTTGGTCTTGGTCTTGCACCACCCGGTCTTGGTCTTGGTCTTGGTCTTGCTGCAAGAGTCTTGCTGGTCTTGCTTTTTTTGGTAGTAATAATTTAAGCTAAGCCATCTTAAATAAAATATATATTTTTTTAATACTTACAAATAAATAAAGATGGAGACTATATTTTTTGCTTTAAAATTTTAAAATATACCAATTTTAACCTAACATGTACATTTAAATTATTTGATTAAAAAGGATATTTTAAATGTAGTGGTTTACTTATTTATAGCGCTTCATTTTAGTAATAGGAAATATTAAAATTTTTTCTGAAGAAGCATATAAAATTACAATACTGAGTACTCTGAGGGCAGAAAATAACTTTTAATTTCAACCAGATGTGAAATTTCCATGAAAATGATTCTGATATGTAAACATTGGTTTCTAATACAAAAAAAAAGGTATTTAGGAAGCTTTCCAGTTCAAATAAACTTTCTATGTTCAAATTAGTCAAACGTTTGCCGTACAAAGTTTGTACAAATACTTTAAGAACATTCTGCATATACAAGGTGGCTCGATAGTGAGACAAAGATCGATATATCCGAAACCGTTCATAATGGTAAAAAACTGAATATACAAAAATTATAGAAAAAATGGCGTAAAATGTAAAATTATTTTCTATTTCAGAATTTTCCAAAAAATCCACTACCACTCAAAACTTCCTTATTTTTAGCTTTTAACCTAAAATAGAAAAATTATAGCAAAAAATTAATTTAAAAAAAATCGCTTCCCTGTATATTATGCTGGAAATTCTTTAACTGTCATATAGGTACAATGTCGACGTAGATGGTTTTTTATATTTCATTTTCGGTTTTGACAAAAATGACGTCAACATTATACTTTTGGCATTGTTTTGACTTTTCTGTCTAAACCGGAAGTGAAATTTAAAATCCATTTATGTAAAAAGTATTCCTATATAAAATGACAAATATATTTTTTATTAAACCATCATTTTTACATTTATATCTTAGTTTAAAGGAGCAATCTAATGTTGCCACTTCTTACAGTGTGGAACGAAAATAATGTTTTCCTGGATTTTGGAAATTTTTAATCCAGTAAGTGGCATCACTAGATACCTAATTAAAAAAAACATTAGGAATAGGTAAGTAATTATCAGCTTCTATAACTTTTGTACTCTTAGTTTTTCTCTGTCATAAACGGTTTTGGAGATATCGAGCTTTGTCGGATCATTGAGTCACAATCTTATTATTTTTGAAACATGTTACTGAATCTACTATAGTTATCGTTTTTAGATAATTTTATTAAAAAACGAAGTGATCGATTTAATTATTATTTTATTAAAAAAACCTGTTACTCATAAAATAATCGCCTTTTTAGGCAGTTCTCGACACATTTTTTGTCATGTCTGTATGAAATGCCTCTGTATATTGAATATAAAAATTGAATATTATAATTTAAAAAAAAGTGACAAAAGTGCAAGACTCTTGCAGGTCGGTCTTGATCTTGCGTAGTCTTGCACCCTTCGGTCTTGGTCTTGGTCTTGGTCTTGCATACCCCGGTCTTGGTCTTGGTCTTGCAAGCGAGAAGGCGGTCTGTCTTGGTCTCGGTCTTGGTCTTGCTGCAAGACCAAGACCAAGACCGCAAGACCAAGACCGGTCTCGCTCATCACTAATGAGGAACATCTTTTAAAATTTTTTATTCATTTATGTTTATGTTGATACATAAAGTAAAAAACAGATTTCAATGTTAAACTTCTTATAGATGTATGTAATTTCAAAGTTTTTAGGCTTAAGTATTTTACATTTTAGCTTTTTTTTTGTAAATAGATATGATAGTTTTACCGAGAATGGGATAAGTTATTTATTTTTATAATGGTTTTTATTATTTTTTTATGATATAAAAAAGTGGAGGAAGCACAATAAGTATTTTGTCAGGTTTTATACACAGAATTTTGATTAAAAGTGTATTTTATAATAGCATGAAATGTTGAAGATTTTTTTTTCTATTTATGTTTGATTTTATGCTAGTCACTAATTATTATTATATATAGCCTTTGCCAATTTTAAATTCTGGAGGAAATTTAAGATAAAAAGAAAGGAATCAAGTTAATTATTATTTTTTTGAATAAAGTAGGGAAACTGAAAAAATTAGACCTAAAATCAACAAAAACTGATAAAAAGACCAAATAAGCATAGGTTTTTATTTTGTATTTAGAAAAACATTTATTTCCCGTAGTTTATAAAAAATTGAAAATATCTACTTTTTAAGCATGTGTATTTTTAATTTTAATATAATGACAATGTAATTCTACGATAAGAGCATAAAACATATGTCACTGTGTCTCCATATAGAAATATCAATTTATATTTTTCTTATTTATTTTTTCATATTGTTTACTTTTTCATGTCATTTTCTCTACGTACTTACCTATTTTTTTTTCGGACAGCATTATACCTAACAAAATTAAATAGGTTTAAAAGATGCGAAGAAAAGTAACCAATCTTGGTTAAGAATAAGGTACGTTTTTTTTTCCAGATGTGTTGCTGCGTACTTCTACCCATATGAAAAAATGGTGGACCATTTATTTATTCTTGCTGTAGTTAAAATTAATATATGTATATAGATAATTAAAATAAATATATTAATTTGGGGTTTTTGGTTTTAATTCAATAATGCCCGTTTACATGCAAAATTTAAAAAACTTGTGTTTGTTTATTTAAAAAATGGAAATATTAACAATAAGCAAAAAAATAATTAATTAATAATTAAATAAATAAAAATATTTAAAACCTTTTTGGTTTTTTTTGGAAAACAGGAATTTGCATTTTTATCTTTTTTAGTTGAAGGGTAATATGGTTAAACTTCACCAACAAATAATCAGTTGATGAAGTTTAACTTTTTTTTTCCAATCAACAAAAAAAGATACCAAAATAAATCGAAATTGCTTTGGCAAAAATTTTAAATGCCCGCCATAAATACAAATCATCTCAATGGGTAAATAGGAAAAATATAATTTGATCAACCGACAGGCCCATCTATAAATAAAATTATTAAATAATAACGTAGAGCCATCTCTAGGAAGTGGGCGTTCTTGCCATTCGGGGTTATCTTCTGTTGCGAAAGAAATACATTGTTGCAACACTTCTCTAACCCTTTTTTATTCTTGGGCCGCATACATGCAACTTTAGTCGAGCAACTGTTTAGCACAAAATACGAAAGGCTGTTTAGTCGCACGTTAAAAGTATATGGAAATGTATGTAGGTGCGCATATTAGAACTAGATAGTTGTTCGACTAAATAGTCGTAACCACATCGATCGCCTTTTGATTAATCAGTCGCGCAACTATCGCGACGGTTCAATGAGTATTCATGTTTGGAGTCCCATACACTCAACTAAAACAAGTACATAAATCGATAGCGACTGAATTGACGGTATGCGCACCTTCGGCGACTAAACTGTTTGGTCGTCATAAAAATTGCACAAGCACGCAACTCGACTAAACAGTTGCTCAAGTAAAAAGTTGTATGTATGCGGCCGGCCTAGTTAGTTTCCTTCAACTTAGGTCAGAATTTGTGCTGTTCGTAAGCAGCTATATATAGTCGTTGCGTACAGCGTGCATGGAAGAGAAAAAAGAATAGAAACACATTTTTGCGAGGTAACCATGTACATAAGGACTATTTGTTATCAAGTACAGTGTAGGACAGGGTAGGAAAGTTTAGACTAAAAAAATGAACTAATTGTAAGTGTAAATAAGTTCCGTATTTGATTTTACGCCAAACGCGTTTTAGACTTATTTTAAAAAAAGAAAATGGTTTTATGGTTATGTCTATAAACAAACAAACTAAAGTCTTGTAATAAAATGCATCTAACTCTACTTCTTCGGGCTTAGAGTAATTAAGTGAAAAATATTTTATTATACACCAGAATTCATGCCAAACACCTAGTTCTAAATTAAACTGACGATAAATAACAGTTTATTTACAAAAGTGTAAAATAGTGTACACTATTTCTGGAAAACAAGCAGACTTTTCTTTTCTTGCACGCTTTTTCGTACTGTCGATGTCGAGGGGCAGAGCTGCCTCTAGGGCTAGAAGGTACATGCTCGAAGATCATTAGCGGTGTGAAGTTAGCTGACAAAAAGTTGGCAGACAAACCCGAACATTGGAACGTCCATAGGCGGCGGAGATGTTTAATAACAGCTGAATTAAAGCAACTTTTATATTTTTTTTAACCAAATTAATTTTTTAAAATAGAAACTAAAACTCTAAAATTTTTTTGTAAAATAAAATAATCGTGTTTATATGGTACCTTATCGGGCCTGTAAACTAATTTGTAAAAATATATCTAGACAGACAATTTTGCTTCACCAAAATTTAACTGGTAATTTAAGTATAATTTTTCCCTTTGTGACACCCCCTAATAGACCGGTTACCCTTTTTAATATTACTTATGGGACGTTTTTTAAATAATTAGTAAATAATGTAAAGACAATTTGGGTTTAATTAAAATTTAACGGTATTTTAAAGAGAATATTTTTTCCTTTTTTTTGACACCCCTAATATAAATTTTCTAATAGATCGGTAAAATAACTTTCCAATATTACTTATGGTAACGTTTTTAAATAATTTGTAAAAAAGTATTAAGACGGTTTTGCTTACTGAAAAATTTAACCGGAATTTTAAAGAGAATGTTTTTCCTTTTTTTATAAACCCAAAACTGACCCCTTTAAATGGAAAATAACTTTTTTAAAATTGCTTATGGTGAGTTTTTAAATAATTTAAACATGACGACCATTTGCTTTACCAAAATTTAACTGGATTTTAAAGTAGAAGTTTTTCCTACTTACACCCCGTTGAAATCTGGGCCCTAATAGACGGTAAAAACTTTAAATTTCTTTTCAATTTTTTAAAATAATTTGTAAAATATGTATTAAAAACTTTTGTTTTATATATAACTGGAATTTTAAAGAGAATGTTTTTCCTAATTTGACACCCCCGTCTGGACTAGACCGATATTTTCAATATTGCTTATGGAGTTTTTTAAATAATTTTTAAAAATGTATAAGAATATTTTGTTCACTATTAACTGGGATTAAAGTAGAAGTTTCCTTTGTTTTGACACTCCGTTAAAAGCCTCTAATCGATTTTTCAATATTGCTTATGGTGACGCTTAAATATTGTCCGGGGGGAACAAGAAATTTCCCCTAAAATTTAACCGGGAATTTAAAAATGTTTTCCTTGTTTGACACCTTGTTGATACTAGAGCCCTCTAACCCGGGAAAATAACTTTCCAATATTACTTT
>JAHBCN010010465.1:0-31501 GCA_019359885.1 Listronotus oregonensis | reverse complement strand
TACACCTCAAAAAAAGTTTTAATAAATTTTTAGTAATTTTTTTTTTCATTTTTATTCCACTAACAATCTTTTATTTACTCAAAAATTTTAATAAAAATTTTTGTTCAATAGCTGATTGCAGGGGGGAAAAAAGTGGAAAGGAAAGGTTTAGAAATTAATTGTTCCCGTCATCCCAAAACTATGACGTAACGTTATATTTTAAATATTTTCCTTTCAACACCAACCCTGGTTTTTAATTTTAAATTCCCGGTAAACGGAGGAAAAGCCATCACTGGGAAAAACATTAAACGAAATGGGGCCCGGTACAATAGATTTTAAATTTTTGAACAAGCTCTTTTTGTCCTCCATAACGGTAGTTTGGCCCCAAAAATATCGACCCTCTTTTTTAATATGGCAGTTTCCATTCTACCCCCCCCATAAACTTTTATCTAGGGCCAAGTCCCAGAAACACGATCCCAGTAATTGGCGGCGAGTTTCCCTTCAATTTTCATGAGAAAAAATACACTATTTCCGCGCCACTGCGGTCGTTTTACAAAAAAACATACGTTTCAAAATCGCATGCTATATTGCGTGAAAATCGAAAAAAAAGTTCTTTAAATTTTAATGTTTCGTGTTAATAACTAAACACTGTAGTTAAAAAATGTATGTCCCTTTTTTATCAATTTTTTTTTATTCTTTCTCCTGTTCGTTCTTGTTTGCAATAGTCATAATAAGGTGTTTCTTTTTTTTCTTCGTTCTTTAAAAACAACATAACTCGTTCAATGTACCATTCAGATTTTAATAATTACAAAGAAAACACCCTTTTCCCTTTTTAATACAATATCACAATGGGTTTTTTTAAACAAATATCCTCAACACTGTCAAAACTATAAAAACCCTTTCCATTTTATTGTAACTGTTGATGCAAAAGTAATTGAAGACTGAAAAAATTCCGTTTCTATCGGACGGCGCGGCGATACGTGACCCCCAACCTGTCGCTTCAAATCGTATTTTGGGAACGCTCTAAAATTCTAGAGATGATAAAATTGTAACCTAAAAGAATAAAAGAAATATGTCATATTGGGGAAAAAATACAAAGAAAATTCTAAGAATATAAAAGAAAATGGGTATTTTGAAATTTAAATCTAGGTATTACAATATTTACTTAAAAAAAGGAATTGTGGTAATATAAAAAATTTTTTTATATTGGCTAAAAATCTTCTGCCAAATATATTTTATACGAAATTTTAAAACAGAATTCCAAGTTTTAAAAAAATTCGTATATAAAATTTTTTTTGCAAAAAGGTATCTCCCTAAAGGGGGGCTAACCCCCGTATTGGCAACGCCTGATCGACAGAGGCTAACGGGCTAAGTTAAATTATTACATCTCAAAAAAAACCATTAAATTAAATACTAAGCGGAGCAAACCCCGGATTATAAAACATGCCCTTTTAATTTGTTTATTTATAAAGTAAAATACTGTAATTTGTTTATCTTCGTTTAACAAAAACACTTAAAAAAAAAAATGTATTCATTGGTTAAAAAAATAAGTTACAACCAAGGAAGTTTAACGGTTTATAGAAGGCCAATGCTGTAGAACAAAATTGTCCGGGTGCAGGGCTGCGGGAATGGGGGAATGGCCCCCCCCAAAAGGTTTGCACAATGAATCGTATTCGGGCCCCGGACTTCTATAATTATTTGTTACCTTTTAAAAAAGCTGACATCATTAAATGTTAAAATCAGACTAACTATACGTTCACTGTGCCTTTTTTTATATTTTTTGCATTGTTGGTTAATAAACGAAACTATTATCGAATATTTAAAATTACTATGAATATTAAATTTTATATCATCAATTTTTTAAGGGGGGAAAGAACTGATGGCGCCATTTTACAGCCTCCTATTTAAATGATTGTTTTTTTTGGAAATTTTTTGTATTTTCCAAAAAAATCTTGATAATATAATTGACATCACGATTTTTTAAAATTCATTTTAAATATTTTACGATAGTTTCATTTTGTGTGATTCAAATTTAACAAGAAATAAGAGATTTTTAAAAATATTTTCTTTATAGGTTTTTTTAGTAGGTTAAGGGGAGTTTATCTACACCAGCCCAAAAATTTTGGAGAAGAGAAAACTTCTGCGGGCAGATTCTAGTCTAGACACTGTGGGGATGATGAAACACAGAAAGTGGGAAAGTGGCCCTACGTGTTGCTCTGTTGGAAGCTATTAGGGGGTTTTACTTGCTAACTCCTCGAAGCGAAGCCGTAAAAATACCTATAAAAATGCAACATATCTCCCCCCGCCTGTCGGTGGGAAAGGGGTAAGCGTGGGATCATTATTAAGACGAACAGGTCTATTTGAATGGAATCATGAATGATAAAAGTTGTGGAAATACCATTGTCCCAGACGTGAAAACAATATTCTAAAGATGGTCTGATTAGAATACATAAAAATATACAGATTAGATGGATAAAAATACTTACTGGCTAAAAAAGGGAACCAAAAGATTTTTAAAGCATCTAAGGGTATAGATGTAATGTTTTTTTGTCAGTTAAAGTAACACCAAAATGATTAAGTAACTTCTTATCGCGATCCAACATGACTGTGTCTTGGATTATTAAAAGGAAATATTTTTTTAAACCCCTTCAAGATTTTTTTATGGTCTAATATTTGTATTGACCTGCGCTTGTTTTTTTTTAACAAGGGGGGTTCCGGGGGTGTTACTCTTACGGCCGGGGGTGATCGCGTTGTTAAATTTAGCAACTGACTTAAAAAATTGTTAAAAGTTAACAACGGTTTAAATGTTTAACCAAAAATAAGGTTTTTTTGGGGTTGCCAACTAAAATCATTGAATAACCACAATGACGTTTTGTTAAACATTTCAAATCGTTGTTAACTTTTTTTAAAATTTCTAAATCCATTGTAAGTTTCAATGCGATCATCCCTCCCGTTTTAAGACAAAATCATACAACTTTTTGGCATTTTGTTACGATATGGTAAGTAACAAACAGTAAACACAAAATTATAGTCACAATTTAATAAATCAATAATCACTAAAATATAAAGGTTTTTATCAATCCAAAAAACTTTTGCAACCACAATATAAAATGACACAAGGCAAAACAATCGAAATTTACGACAACAAAACATAAAATTCGCTTGGAAGGGTTCATGAGACAACGGCACAGCGCCATTATGGTTTCATAAACACCGCGCCGTCGCACACAAAAACGGGACTCCGACACTGTCAAAAGATAATGTGTTGCCTACCTACAAAATGTGTGTAGGTAGGCATCACATTACAATATTTTGGGAAGTTTTGTTACCGCGCAGAATCGAGGAGGCGAGAGTTTTTCATTAACTAGAGTAAAATGTAACGACAAATATAAATAAGAAAATTAGAAATATATGAGTATACTTTTCATAAAATAAAAAAATAAATAAACAAGAAAAAATATAAATTAATTGAGTAAATTGAGTGGTTAAAAATATCTTTTTGATGATATAGTTAAACTGAAATGCTTTTGGTATTTAAGCAAAGTAAACTTTTGACAGTTATTTTCATAGTGGGCCGGAAATTTTTTGCTCGAATAGGCCATAGTATTGGGCTTCCATAAACCTTCGAACTTCCTTGGTTACAATAATAAAAAAAATGCATTGGTTCAAAAAATCGGTAGTCAAGATTACTTTAGGAGGTGTTTTTCTCAAATGAAAATAAACAGTTTTTGACTTTCAACTTTTTTTTTTAAAGTGTTGTTTTTTGTTTATAGTAATTAAAAAATTTTGATGGTGAATTTCTATTCCTTTTTTTATTTAATTCGGAAAAAGGAAATGATGGATTTTCTCTTTTTTCTCTAAAAAAAGTAAAACCGATATTTTTATTACTAGCGAAAAACAAAACCAACAGATTACTTTCTTTTTTATTTAAAGCTTGCTATATTTTATTTTTTTCCTTTTTTAAAAACTAATGGATGAAAGTAAAAAACCGAGTCATTTTAGTTTAGTACAATATATTAGACACAAAAAACCCAAAAAATATTAAAAGGCAGAAAAAAACTGAAAATGCATTATATATATATATTCTCAGTAACAAATTTAAAAGCTTTAAAATAAATTAATAATGGCAAAATGCAAAAACATAAACTAAAATCAGCCTAAAGTTAATATAATTCGGTAATATTGGTTCTATTTTAGTAAAATAATCTAATTTACAATAAGGGTTTATAAATTATTGTTAACTAGAGAAAATAAATTTGCCAAATTAATTAAAAAAAGTGTCAAAGAGTTATGTAAATTGATAAAGTGTTTTAAATTCCTAAATATTACTGCTGGATCAATGACATTTGATTATCGCACAAACTCTGATGGTGTGATACCAGTTTACGCTGAAATTTGTTCAAATTAATTTCAATATTAAAATAATTAAAGCATGAATAGCCATAACCGGGGTTCCGCATTAGTCAACTAAAAAGATAGGTCCCCCCTATTTAAAAAATTTAATTTAAACGGAATTGGTTTTTTGATAGCATGAAAATATGAAAACTTATTGACGTTTTTTTTTTGGGTTTAAGCTTTAATTTTACCTTCTTGATAATTATAATTTAGGAACAACCCCCCTTAAAAAAAAAGTTTGGCCAACCAGTAAAATTTTGGGGGCAAACGGCTTTTTTTTGAGGGGACCCTTTAACTTTTTTATCAACGAAAATTTTTTGATAAGCGGCATTTTCAAGCTTTTAGACGTGGAACTTGTCAATTGGTAATATTTAAAAAAATTTAACCCAACCATTTCTTTTGCAGTTTAATGAATAGAAATTAAATTTTAAATTATTTAAAATAGTATGTGTCCTACTGTCAACCGTGGGGGCCCCCCCAAATATCAAAGGCATCTTTCTAGATATGGTTGGACTACAGCTTTTAAATTTTCCGCTTGCACCGATTGGTATCCACTTTCCACGAAATCCATAATGAACGGTTTCTGTTTGACTTCCGACCAGTGAAGTGCCCCCGATAAAAAAGGCTTTTTTCATTTTTTGGGCCGGCTTTTTTTTTTTCGGGAAGGCGGTTTTAAGGGACCGTAAAAACAGCTTTCACCCTCGGGGATCAAAAAGAACTTACGCCAAACGATGGAGTCCTTCTTCTGGGGCTAACCCCCGTGAACGAAGATTCCTCTACCTGTCCCTTTCTGTTTGGGGTCCTACGAGGAACCAAAAATGGCGGAAGATGGTTGCGTCCCCCAGCATTAAGTGACAAAATGACAGAAAGCGGTTATACTTCCAGTAGCAGCCTTGGGGGGATCGCCATTGTTTGGTTTTTATCTCAAATCATTGCAAAACAAGAAAACAAATCGAATTTTTTGGTTTTTTTGGGACAAGCCTACGGGGGACCCCCGGGATTAGACAAACCCGGGGAAAACTGTTTTCCGGAACGGGGGGGTAGGCAATTACCCAATTGGATTTCTAAGCCAAAAAAAAAAACAACAACAAAACCCATAACGAACAACCCCTGCGCGGCATGTTTGCTAAATGGATAAGCACCTTAAGGCTTAAAAAATCCCCGTGTAGATAAATTATTATATGATTTTTTGCCGTAAACAAAATTAACCATGGGTGTTTGAAGACGAACCACAAACCTGAAAAAACCCCCTATTATTTTTTAAAATTTTGGTTAAAAAAAAATTTTTTAAGAATACAATGCATCCTCCTACACAGCCTAAAAAATCAGTGAATTCAAGTATAAATTATTGCAGCATCCATCCCCCTTTTTTTCGGGGTTTAGCTCTTTTGAATTCTCCTTTTTTTACTCCTCAAAAAAATTTTTTTGCGTTAAAAAAACGAAAAAGGGGGCGGAAAAGAGGGAAAAAACCCGGGGGAAAAATTTTTTTTTAGCACTTTGCTCAAATAAAAAAAAGGTATGGGGGACAATGGACCCCAAACATCTCAGCGAGGTATTTTTTTAACCGTAAAAAATGAAACCAATCATTTAAAAAATGGGAAAAAAACCCCAAAAGTATTTTTTTCGATTTGTGTTTTTAATATTTTATATTCGACTTTTTTTCCAAAAAAGTTTGGTGGTAGGTTTAAAACCCAAACTCATTTTTGATTAAAGATTGTAAAAGGTAAAAAAATAAACAAGAAAATACCCCGGAAGGGAAAAAAAAATATTAAAATGCGTAATAGTAATTTTTTTTGTAGCTAGTTTAAAAACTTTTAAATAAATTAACACTAAAAAAACTATTTAATCATAAAAAAATTCAAAAAAAAAAACCAAAAAACCCGCCAGCATCGTTTAATTTAATTTAAATTAAATTTCATTAATATAATTGGGTGATATTATTTTTTTAAAAAAAAATTTAAACTAATTTAAAAAAAAAGGGTTTGTGAAATACTATTAACTAAAGGAAAAAAAATTTGCCAAATTAAGGGGAAATCGTGTCAAAGCGTTATGTAAATCGATGAAATATTTTTAAATACCTAAATATCGGTACTAGATCAATGTTTTTTTGATTATCGCACAAATTTTGATAGTGTGATACCAGTTTGCTGATATTTGTTAAATTAAATCCAATTTTAAAATTTTAAAAATTAAAAACATTAATAGCCATAATCCAAATGGCCGCATTTCTCAATTGCAAGATACATATCTATTATTTAAATTTAATTTAAAAAAATAAATTGGTTTAAAAAAACATTAAACTGTATCGTGGTCCTTTTTTTTGCTAACCTTAAGCTACGGGGAGTTTCTTGTTGCCCTTTTTTTTTTGTATATTCTCAGAAAAATAAAACTAACGTGTAACATTTTTTTTTTTGGGGTAGAATAAATTCAATATCGTGCAGTGATATATTTTAAAAAGGTGTTCCCCAAAAAAAAAATTTGGAAACAGTTTTAAAAAAATTATAATATATAGGTCGTTCACTTTTAATTAAAATTGTAGAAAATGGTTTAATAAATTGAAACAAACGTGACCGGGTTAAAAACTTTTCCACGCCAAGGGATAGATGAATACCCCCCTTTTTTGGGGAGATAAATTTTAAAAAAATATGCCGTAAAAAACTATCCTCAAACGAGACCTGATGCGGCTCAGACATCACGATGACATAACACACAAATTACTATGCAAAACACTACCAATTTTTTTACGAAAATGATAATTAATCTTATATTTCCACACTTCAATTTTTTTAAACCCCCCTTTTAAATAAATCCCATACTAATACCAAGACACACTTACAAAACAAACGCGTAAAACCAAAAACCAAAAAGGGAAAAAGAATGAAGGGGTATAAAGGAATGATCGAGTAAATTTTAAATAAAATGTAAAAATAAATGAAAAATACCAGACAAAACAAACAGCCCCCCGGGGTCTTTAAAAGCTACTTGAAAGTGACGTTGCTGCTACTTGTAAGATGTAAATTAAGCGGGTTTTTTTTAAATTTTTTTTAACGAATCATATGGAATATAATATTTAAATAGTAAAAAAATAAATACCAAATTTTTTAATAAAACAAGTGTCAGCCCCCAAACCCCCGGGTTCCATCAGCCCCAACCCTTGGTTGTTTTTTTCTTGCAAAGCCTGAAAAGGAAACAAGGGCACTTTGTTATATATCGCTTGTGCATATTTATGAGTAAATATAGTCTATAGTAGATGTTAGTAGGTTAAGATGTATTCCTGCATATTAGATCATTAAATAAAGCTATTTGAACAAAAGCAAAGATTAAGATCTACGTGAAGGATGCCCAAAAAGTGTATAAACACCAAAAATTGTAGTAAACATACTGGATAGGGTTTTTTGGAAGATTGCCGATTAGCAGACAGATATTTACTGAAAGCTCTAGGCAATATAGGTAATATTTTAGCTGCATTTTAGGGTTTTGAAAGCTGTGCGCAGAATTGAAGCATTTTGGGAAAGGATAAAATATTTTATCCTCGTTACATTACTATAGATAGGACTTGGGTTTACCACCATAATCCTAAATGAAAACGAGGTACTAAAGAGTGCTGTGAAACAAAATACTTTGGATCCGAAGAGTGTTAGGATCCCAAAAACGGCCAAAAAGGAATTAGCATCAGTTTATTGGTAAAAAAGAAATTTTGTGATGGATAACCTTTAAACTGGTGAAACAGAAAACTCAGATTAGTATTTTAAACTTTGTAACCAGCAATATGTAAAATTTGTACAAAATAATTGGTTTAAAAAATAATTTTTAAATAAAAAATGCAAACCTTCCTGAGCTTAAAAACTATTGTAAAAAACCAGTGACTTCTGCCTGTTCTACCCCTCCAACAAATAAAATATTTCAGCAATTTGTTTAAATGAAGAAACGGTATAGTGATGAATGGACCCCAAACATCTTAGCAAAGTACTATTAAACCCTTAAACGTAAAACCGATCACTTTGAATACAAGCGAAGAAAACAACAAAGAATTTTTTTAATTTTGTGGGTTTTTAATATCTTATATTCTTAATCCGTGTCTGGTATTTTATAAAAAGTAATTAGCTAATCGTTTAATTTAATTAAAATTAAATTTAATTAATATAATTTTGCAATACTAGTTTTATTTTGGTAAAGTTAATCTAATTTACAATAAAGGGTCCGTAAAATACTGTTAACTAACAGAAATCAATTTGCCAAATTAATGATAATAGTGTCAAAGCGTTATATAAATTGATAAAATGTTTTAAATTCCTAAATATTAGAACTGGATCAATGACATTTGATTATTTGCACAAACTCTGATATTTTGATACCAGTTTACTTGATATGTGTTCAAATTAATTTCAATATTAAATTTATCCTCAAAACATTGATAGCCATAATCCGAATGTCCGCATTTGTCAATTGCAGGATACATATCTATTATATTAAATTTAATTTAAACTAAAATTTGTTTCCATTTAAAATTTACTGTAATGTAATGGAACTTTTTTTTCTAGCTTTATGCTACGCGACAAGTTTCATGTGGACTCTTTCTTTATTTGTATATTTTCAGCAAAATAAAACTGACGCATAACAGTATTTTTTTACAGTAAAATAAATTCAATATCGTGCAGTGTTATATTTTCTTAAGGTGTTGCACCAAAACAAATTTAGAAACAGTTGCTAAAAGTATACATATACAGGGTTATCCAAATTAAGTGTCCACCATTGGTAACTTTGTTATTAGTGAAAATACAAAGTTGTTTTAATTAGCAAACTAGTAGCATTTTTAACGCAGGTAAAAATGAGAAAAAAAAATTGAGAATCGGTATTTTGATTTTTTCATGGAAACCCCTGTATATTATATTTTTTTCTGTTAAAATATCAAATTTTAAACAAAAAAAGTTTATAATGACTTTTCTCCTAGGTTACAAATTGTTGAAGTTATGGCCCCCAATCTGAAACAATTAAATTGTATCGACAAACTTTATTTTCAACATCAACTCATAATCTTACAAAATAAAAAAACATTTTTTTTTTAAAGAAGATGCTCGAAAAGACCACCTTGTTCTTCAAAACATTTTTGGGCACGTTTTTCAACTGCTCGAACTGTCTTAAGTATGGTCCTACCATCTATCTGGGTTATCTTTTCCCTAACTGCAGTCTTTAAAGCGTCGACGTTATCATACCTTCGCTTGTAAATTTGGTTCTTTAAGTAACCCCACAAGAAGTAATCAAGTGGGGTTAGATCTGGTGATCTGGGAGGCCACTGGATTGGGCCATTTGTTCCTATCCACTGATCATTAAAAGTAGTACTTAGAAAATGATAAGTACCTCTGGAGTTGTGGGCAGGTGCGCCATGTTGCTGAAAATGCAGATGATGTCTACTTATAAGATCCAATTGTCTAAGAAATTATTTGAATTTCTGTAATAAATTCCACATATCTTTCACCAGTTAGGGTGCCCTTATAAAAGAACGGACCAACAATTTTTAACAATTATACCGCACCAAACGTTGAAACTGAAACGGACTTGTGGACTGGATGTACAAACAAATGATTTTCTTTTGACCAATAATGGTGGTTTTTTTCTATTAAACATTCCAGAATTTGAGAAATTTGATTCATCTGTCCATAAAATGTAGCGAAAGTTATTTATATTTTGGCGACAGAAGTTAAGATACCAATGGCAAAAAACAAGTCTTCTCTCTGGATCCCTTGCCAAAAGCGTTTGAACTGGTCGGTCTTCTACGGAATAAATTTGTACTTTTTTAAAATCCTTTGAACAGTACCATACCTGATATTAGAGTCCGTTGCCGTTTGAGACGAGCACGGCGAAATATTTTAACAGCAATTTGCTTAAATGGAGAAACGGTATAGCGACGAATGGACCCCAAACATCCTAGCGAAGTACTATTAAACTCTCAACTCTGAAACCGATCAATTTGAACACAAGCCAAAAAAACACAACATTGTTTTTTATTGTTTAATTTATTTTTTATTTTCTTTTTCCTTTTATAAAATGTATTGGTTAAATACGAGATACCCAATAAAATTTTCTTTATAAAAACTATTAAATATGAGCAAAATGCAAAACAAAAACTAAAATAAACCGGAATCGTTTAATTTTATTAAAACCAAATTCAATTAATATAATTCGGTAACATTAGTTCTATTTCAGTAAAATTAATCTGATTTACAATAAAGGGTTCGTAAAATATTGTTAACTAGAGGAAATAAATTTGCCAAATTAATGGAAATAGTGTCAAAGCGTTATGTAAATCGATGAAATGTTTAAAATACCTAAATATTGATATTAGATCAATGTCATTTGATTATCGCACAAAACTCTGATAGTGTAACGCCAGTTTACGCTTGTATTTGTTTAAATTAATTTCAATATTAAATTTATACTCAAAACATTAATGGCCATAATCCGAATGTCTGCATTTGTCAATTGGAAGATACATATCTATCATATTAAATTTAATTTAAACTAGAATTAGTTTGCTTAGCATGAAAACATTTAAAATGTATTAAGATGCCTTTTTTGCTAGATTTAAGCTTTAATTTTACCTTTTGGACATTTATATTTACTACTGCCTTGGATAATAATAGGTCGTTTAGTTTAAAGTTGAATAAAAGAGGTTGCTATTAGCTTCGACGTTTTATTTTTCTAAAAATGGTAGTACTGTTTTATGAACATGCATGCAGTTTTATGTTGACCCCTCTTTTCATTTGTATATTTACAGCAATTCATATTGACGTGTCACAGTATTTTTTTTTACAGTGGAAGAGGTTGAGCATCGTGCAGTAATATTTTAAAAAAATTTAAGGTGTAGCATCAAAACAAATTTAGGAACAATTGTTAAAATTATATAGGATCCTTTACTTGGAGCTAATCCGAAGCACTGGTTTCACACCATTACTTCGGATTCAAAGTGGATTAGGATTTAGAAATGGGCCAAGAAGGTATTAGCATCATTTTGTTGGTATGCAGAAGGTATTTTGTGGTAAATTACCTCCAAACTGTGGAAACAGCAACTTAAATTATTGTTTTAAACTTTTGGACCAGCAGTATGTAAAAACTTGTACAAAATAATTGGTTTAAAAAATCATTTTTCAATAAGACAATGCACTCTTTTATACAGCTTAAGAAGCCATCGTAAAAACCAGTGAATTAATGCATGAATTCTTACACTATCCATCCAACCTTTTCTGATGATTTAGCTTCCTCCGAATTTTTCCTGTTCTCACTTCTCAATAAATTTATGCGTGGTAAACAATTTTCATCGAACGAAAAGGTAATAGCTGCCGTTTTTGACGAACACGGCGAAATATTTTAACAGTAGTACTATATTTAACTCTCAACCGTGAAACCGATCAATTTGAACACAAGCAAAAAAAACAACAAAGTTTTTTTTAATTTATTTAATTTATTTTTTATATTTTTTCCCTTCCATAAAACGTATTGGTTAAATACGAGATACCCAATAAAATATACTTTATAAAAACTATTAAATATGGGCAAAATGCAACACAAAAACTTAAATCAGCCTAAATCGTCTAACTTTATTGAAATTGAATTTAATTAATATAATTTGGTAATATAGTTCTATTTTAGTAAAATTATTCTGATTTACAATAAAGGGTTTGTAAAATATTGTTAACTAGAGGAAATAAATTTGCCAAATTAATGGAAATAGTGTCAAAGCGTTATGTGAATTGATGAAACGTTTTAAATACCTAAATATTGATATTAGATCAATGTCACTTGATTATCCACAAAACTCTGATAGTGTACGCTAGTCAGTTATTTAGGTGAAACACACAATTTGTGCGACATTTGCTAACAATGGAAACTTGCATTGAGCTTTCTTAGTATCAATTAAAGCGTTTTAGAAAGGATAAAAGGACTTGGTCCTCATTTTACCACTAAGGATAAGATTTGCGTTTACCATCATAATCCTTAATTAAAACAAAAATCTGAAAAGTGCTATAAAACCGGTTTTTTGAATCCTAAGCGAGTTAGGGTCCAGAAATCGGCCAAAGAGTATTAGCATCAGTTTATTAGTATGCAAAAAAATTAGTGGTGGATTACCTTCAAACAGGTTAAACAGAAAACACAGATTATTGTTTTAAACTTTTGGACCAGCAGTAAGTGAAAATTAGTAGAGAAGAATTGATTTAAAAAATCATTTCTCAAAAAGACAATGTACCCTTTTACACAGCTTAAAAAACCATTGTAAAAACTAGTGAATTTACTCATGAATTCTTGCAACATTCATCCACCCTTTTCGGCCGATTTAGCTTCCTTTGACTTTTGCCTGTTCTCACTTCTTAATAAATTTATGCATGGTAAACAATTTCCATCTAACAAAAAGGAAATAGCTGCTGTTTTAGACGAACACGGCGAAAGATTTTAACAGCAATTTGCTTAAATGGAGAAACGGTATAGCAAAGAATGGATCCCAAACATCCTAGCGAATTACTATTAAACTCTCAACCTTGAAACCGATCACATTGAACACAAGCAAAGAAAACAAAGTTTTTTAATTTATTTTTTATTTTCTTCTTTCCTTTCCATAAAACGTATTGTTTTAATACGAGATATCCAGTAAAATATACTTTATAAAAACTATTAAATAATGGCAAAATGCAAAACAAAAACTAAAATCAGCCTAAATCGTTTAATTTTATTGAAAATTTAATTCAATTAATGTAATTCGGTAATATTAGTTCTATTTTAGTTAAATTAATCTGATTTACAATAAAAGGTTCGTAAAATATTGTTAACTAGAGAAAATAAATTTGCCAAATTAATGGAAATAGTGTCAAAGCGTTATGTAAATTGATGAAATGTTTTAAATACCTAAATATTGATATTAGATCAATGTCATTTGATTATCGCACAAAACTCTGATAGTGTTACGCCAGTTTACGCTTATATTTTTAAATTAATTTCAATATTAAATTTGTACTCAAAGCCTGAATAGCCATAATCCGAATGTCCGCATTAGTCAATTGCAAGATACGTATCTATTATATTAAATTTAATTTAAACTAGAATTGGCTTGTAAAGCATGTAAATATTTAAAATGTATTGATGTGCCTTATTTGCTAACTTTAATTTAGATCCTATGATTACTACTATCTTTGTTACGAGAAGCACTACTTATATTTTGGACCTCGGCAATACCAAGTGTTGTCGGGTACCATCTGACGTTTCCACTTAAAAGTTTGATATTTTGACGATAACCTTATTTATAGTAGGAGAGCTGGTAAATAATTTCGTGTAGGTTCTAAAGGCACTTTAAAAACTTATGTAATTATCCTTAAATTAGAAAACTTTAAGCGGTCCTTCAAGGACAAATTTTCAAAGTGCGGAGTTTTTAGAAGAAAATAAACCTAAAGTTTGAGTTTTTTCATTACAGTAATAAAGAACATGTAAATAAATTTAATTATTTAGATATTAGAAAGTAGTGAGGTAACGAAATATGTTACACCCTTTTACAAAAATAAGTAAAAATCTCACATAAACTGTTTTTTTAATTTGATTCTTGAAGAAGGGTTTTCATTACATAAGGGTTAATTCAGTCAATAAAGAAAAACCAAGCCCTTTGCTAGACAAACTGCTACCAGATCTAATCTTGATCCTTTGTTAATTTTCCTCTACCAAAAATTGGTTTTGTTCACCGAAAAAAATCCAAAATCATATTGAAAGTCAAGCCGATCAAAAGCATTTCTCTTTACAGCAAGAAATCCTTTGAGCTGGGAAAAAATGTAGTAAGTTTTATAAATAAAACAATGCTATGGATTTTTTTAGCACACGGTATATAAAATGTAATAAAACACATCCAAAACATTCCGACTTAGATTTTGTTTACGCTCTGTATAGAGAAACTCGGAGATATTAGCGTCAAGAAGAAGAATGTAACTTCCAAACTTTTTTCATTGTGTGCCAAAAGTCAGGGATATAAAGTAAATTAGACTAGTAATTTGGAGTTCCTGTATAGCGCAAAAGATGATGTCACCACTTACTTTTTCCGTTTTGCTGTATATTCGAAACAGACTGTGTTCTCGGTTTCCTATTTTTATCGTAAACTGTAAGCTTTATTATTTCTATCTTAGTTCAAAGTTCAAATAATTAGTACCAAAGACGTATAAGAAATTAGACGATTTTCGGGGGTAATACCACGAGTGCTTAAAAATTACCGATAATTTTCATGAAAGCTTGTTATTTATAACAAGCTTTCAAGCTTGTTATACAAGAATTGGTATAACAATCTTGAATGAAATTTATCTGGTTAATTTTTATGCACGAGCGGTATTTAGGGAGAATATTTCTAGAATGAAGAAATATGGGAGTATTATACTATTAAAGTGTTTTTTTGTCATACAATTTTTAATTTCATGCAACATAAATAAAACTATAACTATAATCGTTTTTTTAATTACTTTATATATTTCTTTATCGTGTACATGACCAAATCGACTCATTTTGACTGATTTTGACGTTTTTAATTGACAATACAAACAAACAGGTTCGATTGTTCTGTGTTTGTAAGTAAGTTGAAATACCACGTTGTCTAGGCAAAGTGAAATTTCCGCTGATTTTTTTTTTATTTTGAACGTTTCTTATAGGAACATTTATACATGAGTGAAACACTCTTTACAATTAAACTGTTTTAAAATAGCATAAACCAGTAAGTGCAATTATTTTTCCGATTTGGGCATTTGCCAATACTGGCATGACATTGACAATACCATATAGTATGAGATCCAAATTTACCCAACTGAGAGAAGGGTAAATGATTTATTATATAGACGGACACTGGAAAGTGATTAAAAATGACGTCATCAATGAGCATTGTTTCTGATTCTCAATTTCATTAATATTTGGTTTATCACTGATATTTTATTCAGTAACAAGAATAATATTTTTTTATCCTAAAAAATCCTTTTAACAACCCATGTTCCCATTCAAAAAAGCTTTAACTGCTTGTCGCATGGATTCTTCGGACCACAAGTCTCTGTCATTCGTGCAATTGTAGTCACGAACCAAAAAAGGAAAACTACTAAAAGCACACAAACAAAAACACAAAAACTTATTTTATGCAAAAGAAATCAAAATTCTTAATTTTTTTTTCTTGGAGCAAGACGGAGTAGTCATTACCCCATCTTGTCCCTTGTTTAGATCATTATTAAAAGATAGCAGGGTGATATTTTCTAATAATGATCTAAGCAAAACAAAGAACATCAGTCTTTAAGGGACACAAGTTTTACCTTTAGTCGCTAGGTGTAAGCGTCAATAATAACCACATCAGGATATCTCAAATAGAATTGCAAACTGATATGACCGGTTTGGCATTTTGTTGTAAATTTAAAAATGTATAGAACACACTGTTTTAACTACATTTCCTATAATATTGTACAAAAGCGTGGGAAAAGCTGTGCTGTATTTCTTCCCAATGCAGATTTTTGATAGACAAAAATGTTATTCACGATAATTTTTACAAGTAAGCCATGAATATAAGTTACTATAGCGACTATGGCAATTTTTTCCCAAGTGGAATTATAAGCAATAAAGCTTGTCATTGCTGCGTCAAAGATTTTTTTCAAACTTTGTTATAAAAAAATTTAAATTTTTTTTCTTATTTAATGAAATTGCAATAATTTGGAAAATAGTCCAAATTTTTAGCAACAAAGAGTTTTCGAACAGCGTTACCCGCATAGAAGAGTCCCCGGGATGCCAAACCTTTTTCAAGTTTATGTAAGAACTTAAGAGAATATGGCAGCCCGTAAAACCCAAGAGAAATAGAAGAAAGACGACTACAAATGATGAAAATACTGCTGCTGTAATTCAGCAGGTTGGATAATTTCCCAAAAAATATCCCTATCAAAAATAAATGAAAATACCAATGTTTCCGTAAGTTCACTGTGGAGAATTCTAAATGAAAACTCTTTTCGCTCTTACAAAACTAAACTAGGTCACAAATGAACCAGGTGATCCAGCTAAAAAAATAGATTTCTTAGCAAAATTTTTGGATTTGTACAGCCAAGATGAAAACTTTCTATAAAAAAATTTTATGAAGCGATCGATGAAAGTCGATTCTATAATAATGAACAAACAGACCACCTCCTTATCCAAAATTCAACCAAAAATTCCATTTTTTCCCAAAGTTTGGTGCGGTATAGTAAACTGATTCATTATTTATGAACACTTTAAATGCATCTCGATATTTGAGAGTTTTTTAACATACAATTTTCCCAACTTGTTGAAGAAAATAGCCTTAAGACCAGAAAGGTATGTGGCTACAGCAGGATGGAGGGTGGGATACGAAATTGTAACATGCATCTAAACAGAGAATACCCCAAAATGGTTTGATACTAATGGACCCATAATGGCCGGGAGGGCCCCGACCTCACACCCCAGATTATTTTCTGGGGCCTTAATGAGGGGAACCCCACGAAAATAGGTCTGATCTTTAACAAAATAAGTGTTCTGTACCCTATTACAAAAAAGGGGCTCCCACAAATTAAACCCATTATTAAAAAGTTTGATAGTTTTGTTTGAGCAGATGGACATAATTTTGAAGAAAATTTTAATTTGTTTTATTAGGGTTGGGTAAATTGTGATAATAAAATTTTTTAAGTTGTTAACTTTTGTTTATTAATTATCCCCCATGTAGTAAAAATTTGAGTTCATTTTTTTAAAATTTTAAAGTATCTATTTGACCCCCCATATTGACCACTTTAAAAAATTAAATATTCCTATAAGTTTTCGAGATATTGGCGTGATTTGGAAAACCCTGTTTATTAAATTTTCCTATTTCCGACAGATGTCTATCATATCTGGAAGATCAAATAATGTAATTTGTTTTAAAATTTAATTTTCCTTTTTTTTTTTATACAGTGTTCTAAATATTTTATTGCGAATAATTATTATCCTTTCTGTTTTAAGATGTCGCATATTCGACTGTCCCAAAGAGCTGAACACACCCTAAGATGATGTCGTCAATCCGAAATCCTCTAGCAGCATCCTAAGATGGCCCAAAAAAGCTTCGGTTTCATTTCCTGCAGCTTCCGTTACCTGAACTCGCTAATTTCAGCGCGCCGCCCCTTTTGGGAAACCCTTTTCCCGGGGGATATTAAAAAAGATGCTGTTCTTGCGGTTTTTTTTTATACATTCCACAGGAAATTACCTCTGAAAAAATACGGAAAAGAATAATATTTTTTCACAAAATTATATAAAGCACGTGGAAGGGTTCCCCGATTACAGAAATAAACGTATTTTTGCTTTAGATAAAAATAGGGTTTTATTAGCATTCAAATTTTTATGAGGGTTTTTTTAATAATTATTTGTTGACGCTTTATAAGATTAGGTTATTGTTTTTAGGACAATTGAAAATTTATTTTATCTATCCGTTTAGTTATGGTATTTTACATAAGTATTTGAGGTATTTAACGGTAACACAACTATTTTTTGTAAAAATTTAAAAACAACTGAAATTAATTAAACATATGTTAATATTTAATACCTACTAAATCTATCTGCTATTTATATATTTATTTATTTTTTTTTTTTTTTAAACTGATATTAAAAAAACATTGATATGTAAGAAAAAAGGGGTAAAATGAAATGCCGTAAAAAAAAATAATAGTAAACTTCACACAAACTATACAAAAAAATTTTTAAAAAAAAAAAAGTTGAAGGCCGGGGAAAGACTTGACCATTAGGGGGAGCGAAAAGGGAAAAAAAATAAATTTTTTTTAAATTTTTTTTTTCCCATAGGAAAAAGTGGCTACATGGGGGAAATTTTTATGTTAAAAACGGCCCCTTCCCCATAGGATAATTTTTTTCCGGTGCCCCAAGTTTTTTTAAAATACGTTTTTTAGGGGAAATAAATTAACATATACATATTTACATATTATGCTTTTTTTGTTTGAAAAAAGGGGAAAAATCCAGAACTCACCACGAGGAGGTGTTTTGCATGTCGAGTTAACCCACACCCTTTTAAGGGGGGCCCCTTCAAATCAAGGCAAAAAAGTCTGATAGTTTAAAATTTGGCAAAATTTCGGGAAGCTTTTTCACATCTAAACCTACCCTTGCCTCTGGTCCAAAAAAGATAATGAGGCTTCGCCAATTTTTAAATTTTTTAAAGTTTGGGAATGACAAGGGACATTTAAAAGTGACATTGGGGGACCTTTGGGGAGATCATTTCTTTAGGTTTTTTTACAGAAAATTGTTTGGTTATTGGGCTAGTAAAAACCGTTGATTGCCAGTTTATTAAAGTTAAAGCCCCTTATTTTTTTTAAAAATTAATTTTGGGGTACCCCATATTTAACCAGAACGTTTTTTAACCAAAAAACCACGGGGCATAAATTTTTCAAAATATATTCTTTAAAAAAATTAAAATTATTATTGCTGTTCCTTTTTTAAAAAAAAAAACCGGGGAAGATCATTTTTCGGGGGTTTTGTGTTGGCCAAATCCTCCGATACGTTACTGTTTGATATAGAAAATTTTTATATTTTCCAGAGGGGCCAGTAGTTTCCCCATCCAACTGTTTCATTAAATGAGCAAAAGATTTCCCCGCAACATACAAATGAACCACCGCAGTGGTCTTTTTAAAAATTTCCAGTCCTCTAATTCAATCCCCTTTGAATTTTCCCCCCATTCCATCGCATCCCAAAAAACTAACTTTGTAAAGTTCAATTGTTGCTTCAAAAAAAGTATCATTTAGCGGAAAAAGGGTTGTGCTGTGCCACAAGGAACGGGGTTTATGACCAAAAATTTTAATCCTTGCCCGAAACTATTACAAAAGTTCTTTGGGGACTGTGCTTCTGTGGGGTTTTTTTCCCCCAAGAAACGCTGAGCCAGGGGGGGTTTCTTTTCGTCCGTCAAAATGAATTGTTGTAAAAAAAAATTCGCCCCTTTTTTATTTTGGGTCTTAATTTTTTCTTGTTTTTTCTTTTCCTTTATTTTATTTATCTTTTATTTTTAAAAGTGTTTTGTTAAATCCAATATCTTTTTTTAAACAGCAGATGCAAAAAGCAGCGGATCTATCAGGGGAAAACCCCAAAATGCAGGCTTGTGCGAGACTTTTTTAGCACATCCTACCCTTTTTGAGAAATCTCCTGCTTTGCATTGCTGTTTCCCCTTTAATCATTTCTCCACCATTGATGGGGCCATTGGGGGAGGTTGAAGGTAGCGATCTTATTTTTTTGGTCTTTTTTATGTAAGGATGGCTGAATTTCTTTAATGGCTACCGGATTTAATTTTAGCTGATTTCTCCCCTTTTTCTTTGGCCTTTTTTTTTCCCCAAATTGGCACTTTTTTAATACAATTTTAAAAAAAAAAAGTTCACCCACTTGCAAGATAAAAATAATTTTTTATAGTTTTTTTCCCCAAGTCTTTAAATTCTTTTACTTTTTTTTTAAGAGTATCATTAAAACGGATTTTAGGGGTTTTTTTAAATTCCTTAACGTTCTTGGGGATTGTCTAATTATGTGTAAAAAATGTTGGTCTGTCACCACGGGAATAGACGCATTTTTCCCAAACAACTTTTTTGCCCCCATTAAAATGGCTGTAATGTTACCTAAGGTAGGTTCGGCTTTTTTTAACAGCATCAATTAATGTTTTTCAATTTTAAAATTTTTTTTTATCACATCTGCATATGTTGGTAACACATCTTTTTAACGGGGGGCGGAGCCCCAAATACAGGGGATAGTGTCAGTCTCTCCTAGTATTTGGGGTATTTTACACTAAAGTTCGAATATCAAAATTCACAAATAATACCAAAAGGCAACCAAAACACAAATACACGCCAAAAAATTAAATTTCCAATAAATATTAACAGCTTAAAAAATGCCCCCCCAAAAAGCAGTCGCGGAAAACCAATTAAACCGGTTTTTTTGGGGCTTGCTTAGCAGCGGGGGGGCCAAAAAAGAGGGTGGTGGGGGCACCGCTAAACGTTATCCAATCGACCTAGGTTTTGGGGGGAACCCCATTATTACTTAGTCCACCACTTTTCCGCATATAGGCTTTTGGGGAAAAAAAAAAGTTGGTTTTTTTCACTCCACCCTATTGCCCCATGGTATCTTTATATTTTTTTAGTCTTGAATCCGGGGTCAGTTTGACCCCAGATTTTGATGGTTGGTTCTTTGATTTTCGTTTTTTTTTGGGGGGCGGTGCGATTTTGAAGATTTGTTTTTTAAAATATCTCTTTATTAAACCCCAAAAGGGAAAACCCATCACATATTCGTTTTAGTCCCCCAACAACACACTGTTCGATGTGAAATTTTTTGGCCCCTTCCCCAAAAGGGGTCAAACTGACCCCGGATTCGAGAAACCCACTGTAAGAATTTTTTTTTGACTTCCCCTTTCTTTCCCCCCTTTCGAAACAGTGAAAAATTTTTATGAGTTCCTTTTTAAGAGCAACAAGAACATGTGCCCCCCATTTTAACTTTCCCTTTCTTTAAAATTTTTCCAGAACCAGCTCCAGCGACCCCAAAAAAATAAAGATACCAAACTTTCTTTTTTTGGGGGGTTTTTTTTTTTTTTTTTTTGGGACAGTCCACGAAGGCTGATGCCTAAGTACTAACGCCCCGTGGGTGTCTTGGTGTGGTGAGAGGAAGTTTGTTCACACGGGACTTAAATATTTGGAGATTGGGGGGAAAGGGAAAAAATTCGCGGAAAAGCAGGTTCCATAGTTTAAAACTTTTAGGGATGAGGAAAAAAAAAAAAGCGGAAAGTTTGGAGCCTCTCTAGCTAAACTGTGAAAGGATCATGGCGCACTACGTTTTTTCTGTTCGGATGCCAGAGAAGAAATTATACGGGCCCAAATTTTCCGGGGAAAAAATCCATAAAAGAGCGACAGATCCCCTACAGCCCCGACGGTGGGCAAGAAGAGGAAGCTTTTCTGTGAGCGTGGGATCTTAAAAAAGACAAACCGGCTCTTCTTTTAAAGGGGCCAGAATCCCCCGTATTGTAGGGGACCCCTTTTCCCCTACATGAGAACAATATTCAAAAGGGTCTAATTTGGGGAAAAATGGGGATTCCCCCCTAGGGGTTTTAAAAATGTTTGAAATTTTTAAAAGTTTTTGAAAATGGGGCCCCTTTTTTATTTTTTTTAAAAAAATGCTTCAATGAAAAAAAATTTTTGAAATTTTTTTTAAAAAAATCTATTTTTTTTATTTTTGAAAATTTTAAAAAATACCATAGCCAATATTTAGTAAACATACCATTCGATATAAAATGGGTCTTTAATTTTTAATTTAAATATTTACGATAAAAAAAATACTAAATTTCTACAAAATCAAAAATTTACAAATATTTCAAAAAAGGTGGGGATCAGGAATAGCAACGTTTATTGAAACATGGCTTTATTTTTGCTTTAGAATTTAAAACCGATACCAAATATAGGGTGTCCCATTTAAAAAAAACATAACTTTGATATGGTACTTTTTTTAATCACCCTGTATAAATGCAAATATATTTAAAGGAAGGTCCTCTACCGTCTGCATACACCCCCCCCAAAAAATTTTTTTAAAAAAATTTCCCGGGCTTTCGCATAACCCCCGGGGGGGGCCCCACCCTGTATAAGAACCGGGGAATTTTTTTAAATTTTAAAATGTTTTTTAAAGTTGACATTCAATTTATTATAAGATTATATTTTTTATGTTTAAGTAAATTTATTTCTGTTTTTAAAAAAAAAAAAACATAATTCCCCCCAAAAAAAATACAAAGCATGTACACTTTTAACCCCCTTTTTTTCAAAACCCTTAAGTAATAAGATTGGTAATAAAATTATTAAATAAATACTATTCTTGCTTTTTTTACTTCGGCCCCCATAAAAGTTTATAGTTTCTTGAAAAAAAAAACAAGATCCGCATCCGTATTCGCAACACCCCATTGCAAATGATTTTTTTGAATATAGTTTTTAAAAAGACACATTTTTTTAAAAAAAAGCAAAAGCAAATAAAAAAACAAAATGAATTTTTTTCGACACATTTTTTAAAGATCCTACACATATGGGGAAAAAAGCCCCCTTTTTTATGGACAGTCACATCTGACAGGTCCGCCTATTTGAATCAAAAAAATAGATATATCAGGGGACAACGGGAAAAAAAAAAAGTCAATAACGAAAAAAGGGGGAAAACAAATGAAAAGAAGTCAATTTCGTTCACTGGGGCCTAACCTGTCAGGACTGATATTTTGCAAAGCGAATAGGCGGTGAATTTGGACCGGAAAAAATTTCTATTTTTTTTTTTGTAAACTTCAATAAAATTTTTACAAATTTAAACCGATAAATTTTAATGGCGAAAAAAAAAAATAAATTCATGTGTTTTACATTTTACAGTTTTACCGGGGGTTTTTTTTTTTTTCTCTTTTTTTTTTAACATAAATTTAAAAATATTTTTTTTTATTTATTATATCATCGGTATATACATATACATATATATATATATATATATATATATATATATATATATATATATATATATATATATATATATATATATATATATATATAAAATATAAAAAACAATTTGGTTTCCCCAAAAAAACCTATAAATCCCGATGATATAATAAAAATTAATTTTTTTTTTAAGTTTAAAGTTATACTCACTTTATTTTTTTTTATCCTATTTTTAACGTAAAATTATTTATTGTGTCAGAGAAATACGTCTACAGAGTTTTGATGTCAAAAAAGGTTGATTTAAGCCATTTTGATTTTTATCGAAAATTAGGTTTAACCGATAAATTTAATTATATATTTTTTTAAATTTCACAGTTTTATTCAATTTTTTATTATGTTTTTTAACATAAAATTATTTAGTGAGTCGGAAAAATACGTGTATAAAGTTTTAATGTTAAAATAGGTTAATTTGTACCAATTTGGTAATGTCTGAAATTGCTTGAGCAAGTAGAACTGTTTTAAAAATATTGTTTTTTTCCTAAATCTCTGTGCCAATTAATTTATAATGTGTTTTTTTTTATAATTAGGCTCAATCCATTTACAACCGAATGCTAAGTTGCTAACTAACACTCGTTTAAAAAAAAAAGCAAAATTCCTTAATTAAAAGCCTGGGCCTTATTTTTTTTAAACTCAAATTTTATAAAAGAAAAGTAAAAAAAATAAATATATATGACTATAACAAAGTGTTTCATGGAAAATTACCGACAGGTCACAATAAGCACTAGCAGTAAGATAAATTAGCACAAATTATTTTACATTATTTTTAAAATCTTTAACCCCAGAAAGAGTGAACGATAGTGTACCGCCAATAAATATCTTATAGGAAATATTCTTGTTCAGTTGTTAAAACCAAATTGTATTATTTGTTCCGCTTAATAAACCTCTTATTTTAATAAACACCAGAAATGTTAACACAGTTGGAGATACAAAAGTTTAAATAATTTATCAGACTTAGTCACAATAATATTCAAAATCATTCAATTTAATTTAAATTTCCCCAAAAAGTAACAAAAAAAATTCTGTAAGATTTTTGCAATTAATATATAAAAAAGATGCAGTAATTCCTCTTTTATTCGATGTATCTAATGATTTTTTTTTAATTTAATGGACAATTGTCATGGTTTTTTTTAGAAAAGATTTTTCTTTCCACACTATTTTTAATTGAAATTTCGCACTTACATATTTTAGGTAATCAGAAGCCTTAAATAAAGTTAAATTATATCCAAAAATTTATTAAGCCTCTTGTGGTATGACTAGTAAAAATTTCACACTCTTTCCAATTTTAAGCTACTTGTTATTTGTTTAGTTACTGTGATAAATCAAAATATTCCCCGAAATATTCATCCTTCAGGGTACCCTGGGCGATATAAAAGTGAATATATTTATGTCAAAATAATAATAATAGTAACAATAAAATGGACTAAAGATAATGCCTTAAAAATAAAAATAGGACATTTTGTTTACACCATAAAAGAAAATTTGGCGTGCTATACTTTTTGACATACAAATAAAGATTTATGGCCAACTAATCTTTTTTTTTATATCTTTAACTAGTCTTATTGCTCTTGCTTATTTCTCTTTTCATCAAAATGTATGTTCATACCTATATATGGAGTAACAAGGACATCATGACCAAGCATTTTATATTCTTTTTGGCTTTTAAATTTTAGACTTATATATATATTTGATATTAGAGCTATTAGACTCATCATCACCATGTGAAACCTTTTAAATTTTTAAAATTTTAAATGAAACACCTATATTTTTTATATATATATATATATATATATATATATATATATATATATATATATATATATATATATATATATATATATATATATATATATATATATATATATATATATATATATAAGGATTATAAATCTACAAGCAAATTTTATTATACTATTTTCAAAAAACATTTTCAAAAAAAACAAAGATGGGAATAAAAATTTATGTCAGGAACGACTTGAAAAAAAAATTTAAAAAATATACAGGTTGTTCCATTTAAAAAATTAAAATACACGTCACTTTCTGTTAAATTGGCATCCGATGGCATTTTTATTTTCTTAAAATTTTAATGCAACCTAATTTTTAAAAACTGATGGGGTTTTTTTAGGTGTTATTTGTTTCTACTAAATCTTATATGACCTTAAATTAGCCACAAAATTTTTTTTCTTCTACAATAATTTTTTAAGAAACCTATTTTAAACGAGATATTTGCAAGTAAAATTTGAACTTAGAGTGCCAAAATACAAAAAGTCAATAATCTGCCAAAGTCTTTAAAATTTTCTTTTATTACATTTTTTAAAAAAGTAAAAATATCTAAATTAATTCTTGCATTTTTAAAAAAAACGAAATTATTTTTTTTTTAACCTATTGAAAAAAAAAAAAAAGTCGTCTAAAAACAACCTATAAAAGAGTGCTCCACAAAAATAATCATTTTTTTTTAAATATCTCTTTTTTTTAATTTAATTGTTTTCTTACGTTCTTTTTTTTTAAAAATTTGGAAAATTTTCACAAAAAATTTTTTTTTGTTTTTTATATCCAAGGAAAGGGGCCAAAAATTTAAAGTATTGGCCTGTTAAACCTTCTTGGGTTACCCTGTACACTTATACCCCCTTTGTTACTTTTTTTAAAAACTTTTTTTTAAAAATAATATATCGGAAATTTGGGGGCATGGAAAAAAAATTCAATAATAACTTAAAAAAAGATCAAGATAAGTTAAAAGAAAAAAAAAAATGTTTCCCCCCTTTAAAACCAAACGTTATATTGACAGCCTTTTCCCAAAAGACCTAAAATTTCCATTATATCTCAAATGCACCCAAAGTTCGGACAGAAAATTTGTCCTACCGGGGACAAAATTTTTTTTCTGTTCGCGGCGTTTTTGACTTTTTTACTAAATATGTCACCGAGACAACTTCGTCGCCTTTTTTTAGCGCTGTGTATTTATTATCGGGGTTTCTTTTTATACTCTGCCTCGCTCAACAGATTTTTTTTTTGATTTATTTGGTAATAAACGGGATAAAATCGGCGTTATGAAAGTGTTTTATCTATTATGTTTAATTTCATAGTTCTGTGACGTTTTTAATGGATTATGAGGAGGATTACAAATATAACTTAATTAGGCCAAATTTTTAAAGGTTATTCTTTAATATCAATAAATTTTATATACTAAAAATCAGTCAAAAAAGTTTTTTCTGAACGGATTTTTGCCCACCTGGTACTTCCATATTATAAAAGGTGTTTGATATTTTTTTGGGGGTGACTTGTCTTGCTGAATTTTTTTTTGGCATTTAATTAAAAAAAAAGTGGAAATTTTTAAATTTTTTTGTTGCTGAAATTTTTTTAAAAAAACACTTACCTAATTATTTTTAAAATCCTAAAAAAAAAAGAAAGATTGAAGTCTTGGTATATAAAAATTCTTTTCTAATATTTTTTTTTACTCTTCTTATAAAAATTTTTCCAAAGGAAAAAAAGAAGAAATTGTTTTTTTTTCCCGAGAATAAAAAAAAAAAAAATTAAGAAAGGGGGTTTTGAATTGAAACAAAACGAATAATATTTTTTTAATAGGCACCCTATTTATTGGTGTTTTTTTAAAAGATCCTCATTTTTAAGATACGAAAGGGGGGTAGAATATGATACAATGAATGCCAAAATAATTTAAAATTTCCAAAAAAACCAGTTTTCCCCGGATGATCAGAGTGGTAAGAATGGGGGCGGGGTATCCCATAAACTTATCCAATGGCTCCGCCCCAAAAGGGCATCATGCAAAAGGCCATCCGTTCGAAAACCCCCTTTGCGTCCTTTTACTGATTTGGGGGCCAAAATTTTTTTTGCCTCAGTAAATGAAGGGACCCAAGGACCACATTTTTCTGCATTTTCAAAAACCATTTTTTGGGATGACTGTTGACATGTGGGAATATACTTTAGCCGACAATCAAGACCAGCAATAACCGTTATACTCGGGAAAAATTTCAAAATTTTCCCCAAAAAAAAATTTTTTTTTTGGCCGTTTCTCCCGTTCCTTTATATCGATGTTTTTCCCCCGCTGGGGGGGAGAACAAAATCACATACATGGGGTTTTTTGTTTTATAAAAAGAACAATATCGGGCTTATTGCCGCAAATTTGATGCGTAGTGGTAAAAACATAACTTAATAAAAGAATTTTTTTTTCACTCCCCCCCCCGATATCGCCGAAAGCGTATGGCAGTAGTAATTTGGGTTTCATCGATGCCGGGGTATCTGAGGTGATAATAAAGTACCCGAAGTGGATCGTTATGTCGGTGGATGTAACCACTGACAAAAATGCACTGGGGAAAAATTTACAAAAGTGCATAAGGGTTTGGGTTGCTGCCACATGCTCGACAAAAAAGTATCGGTTTAAAAAAAAGACTTCGGTATACCAATGTGTACTCCAACTTGACATGCTTTAGAAAACCCTTGGTATTGAGCTGAGCAAATTTTAAGAACCCAAACGTGAGGTTTCGAGATAGACCCCAATCTTTTTTTGTTCTGGAAAAAAAATCTTGCCACGGTTTTTTAAGTGATCTTCAAAGAGCATGTTGTTCTGCTCTTTTTTTTTCAAAACCTAATGCTTTAGGGGTGTAGTATTATAAATAATTGGTTATCGTTTGGTTCCCCTTGCAAATCTCAGACCAATTTTTTCCCCCCTGCTCGTTTCGTTGCCTTAAATAAAAAAAATTGCCATTTCGTGTGCTCTTACTAGTTGCCTCAATAGATCCGTACTATTTGTAACCTGACAAGCAAGACTCAAAAGCAGCCAATCCTTTATACACCTTAAGCCTAAAAGGCCAGAAATAAAAATAAAAATTAAATTTGTAAGAATTTTTTTCATAAAATTTAGGGGGAAAACTTTTTTTTATTTAAAAGGGGTTTTTCCATAAATGAAAATTTTTTGATTGTTTTGACAGGTATATGTATAATTTTCAAAAAGACAAAAAAGGGTGGTGTCTTAATTGATTTTAGGACTTTCTTCACTTAGATCGTCTTCAAGACTGTACGACCAATAATCTGTTTCCCATCCTTCCACTGTTTCAATTAAAGGTAAAGAGTTCCTGTTTATTTTTAACAATTCTACTTGCATTTGCTTGAGTCATCTTTCAAAAATAAGAATTTTATTACTTTACATTATTCCTCATGCAATGGATACTCAAGTGGCAGAATGTGCGACGAGGGGGAAGAAACAGCTTACCATATACTGTGTGATTGTAAAGCAAAAACAAAAAAAAATATTTGGGGGAAAAAATGAGCCCATAGGAATTTAACCAACCGGTCTCGGTGTTATACAGACATGTAGAAGGAACAAAACTTATGGGAGAATTGGTATAAAAAACAATGGGAGATTAGGCACAAAAAACCCAGGAGGCTGCGCTGCCTCCGGCAGTGAATCAAGACGGCTCATAGGGAAAAAAAAAAAAAAAAGACTACATGTTATTCAATTTATTCCATGGTAAAAAAAACTGCAACAGGTAAATTTTTAAAACTGTAAATATACATAGGGGGGAAAAACCCAAACAGGGGCCCTAGGCAATGAAATTTTGGGGGGCCCCTTTTTTTTTCCCTTTTATTACCCCTGACTGACCGAATGGTGTATATTTAAAAACCTTTACCCCGGTCCCCCGCTTACCTGGGGGGTAGTGAGCGATCTCCTTTCAGTCTGGGGAAATTGGGTTTTATCCCGATGGATCCAAAAACTAAATGGAGCCGGCGCAGGGTGGAACCCCCAGGTTTAATGCTTATGTTTCCCCGGGGGGAAATATGCCACTATTTTCCAGGCGGAAATATAGCCATTGAACTTTGTCTGCGAGAGAACTTGGGGGGGAATGGGTGGGGGACATTACCGATAGTCAAGCGGCCATAAAAGCTTTCGCATCTCAACAAGTCAACTAAGGTTGGTTTGGGGAAACTGTTTGCAATGATTCCTAAACCTGGCTAACCACAACAAAGTTACACTTTCCTGTGTCCCGGGGAACAGGAATACAGGCAATGAGAATGAACCCCGGGCCGGAAAGGGGCGCAGCAATTTTGGGGCCCAACCTTTTTTTAATCCAAAAAAGGGGGTTTGGCTACATCCCCTTGGATTCAAACAAACATCAGTCATACGGAAAAACCACATTCCAAGGCAAAATCACAGTAAATCAATGTTGGACTCACCATCGAAAGCATTGACAAGTGAACTAAAAAAAACCAAATAGGAATCAGATTCGAATTTTTAACTAAGATTAAAAACCCGGGGACACTCCCCCCAAAGAAAACATATGCACACTATGGGCATCTATAGAGAAGAACCCATTTGCAGACTATGGGGGGGGGAAGAGGAAGAGACCCCCTTCCACATCATATATGAGTGCCCTGCACTTACATACTGGAAAAAAAAAAAACCTCAGGGGGGAAATTAACCACCAGGAGGTTGAGCCCAAAAAAAGAACAAAAAAAAGGGCTACTACACCTTTTTAAGGTGTAAACCCTTTTTTAACTGAAACAAATAAAAGAGATACAACAAGCCCTGTAGGCTGCAGTGTCGAGGCGGACAAAACCAAAACGGGTATTTACTAACCCCAATCAATCAATCAACCCCGGTAGCGAGTACATTCTCGACAAAAGGGGGGATGACGTCCTAATTTAGGTGTTTTTATGTACATAATACTTTTTTACAAAAAATATATAAGGGGTATTCAGTTGTCTAGTAACAAACCGAGCCCATCTGTATGTCTATGGTGTGTTCTGTCTATAAAAAATTTTCCTACCTAAATCCCAAACGTCACAAAAGGTTTTGGGGTTGGTTTTTTTTACTGGAAGGGGATTTTGAATGAACTCATAGATAGGAAAGAGAAAAAAAAACCCCCGGTTTTTTTAAATTTAACATAGTCAAATGCAATAAAATACAAAAAAAAAAAATAATTGTGAAGTCCCCCGTTCAAATATATGGTCTATTCTAACCTTTCTAGATATAAAGTCTTTAAAAAAATTCTTTGGCCTTTTTTTAATACATCATTTTCAATAGCCATTACCGACAATTAATTTAAGCGATTTTGAGATAATTGTTAATCGAAGAGAGTTTTAATAATTTTAATTTTGAAAATTTCGTTTTTTCCGGGGGTTTTTTATCATCAAACGTCTAAAATTTCCCGTTTTCCCTAACATTTTGGGGGGAAATTGATTGAACCAATTTTTGGAATTAATTTATATGACTCCTGGCAGCTACAATGTTATCTTTTTCCCACGTCCTTTAATTGTAAATGAAGTACTTGAACTGCACTCATATTTTGATGTATGTAAAAATAATCCAAACTCGTAAGTTTTAAAAAAAAGGAGCAAGTAAAAATTTTTTTTAAATTAATTGCTTACAATTGGAAAAAAACAAAATCGTAATTAAAGGTGAAGAATTTTGAATTTTTAAAAAAATTACCATACAATTATTATTACGATACCGGGGAAGCACCCAACGAATCGGGGGGTTTCCCCCCCTGAATGAAGTCCATTTGGGGTTTCCAAAATTATATTAGTTTTAATATTTGAATTTAGACAGTTCTTTTTGATATGTATGAAGTAGGGGATGGTTAAAAAAAGCAAAAAAATTTTATTTTTAAAAAAGGTATAAAAAATTTTTTTTCATAAAACGTTTTTTTTTTTTTTGGGCCTTTTCCGTCACGGCCCCCCTCGATGGGGGCCCCTTTTTTTAATTTCCCTACTTGCCTAATGGTTAATCCGGCCCTGTAAATATAAAAAGTTAAAGATCTACATGAAATTTCACGTGTTTATAAAAAAAAAAAACATTTTTAGAAAAAAAAATCAAACGACAAAACGTATTGAAAAAATTTTTTACTTTACGGTTTTTTTTTTTTGATTAGGGGGGAAAATCCTGTTACGTGGTATTTCCCCCGGTTTGTCGTAAAATATCGTAATTATTTATTCAACGACAAAAAAAGGCCGATTTGCATATTTGCTAAAAAAACCCAAAGGGGTACGAGTCGCGTATTTCAGACCTCAAATTATAATTTTTTTGGACCGCTTTTATTCATTATCCTAGGTAATTATTTAACGAACCTTTTTTGACTTTTGCAAAAAATAATGAACGAACCCTCCGCACAATATTTTGTGGTAAGGTATATTCATTAATTACTGGGTTGGGGAAAATTTTTGGGTTTCTCGAAATATTATTTATATACCATGCAAGGTTACCAACTTATTAAGGAATGTTTATTAAGTTTAAATGGGGAAAAATTTATCCTGCAAAAAGGTTTTTTGAGTTTGTGTCAAGGATAATAACTCTCGTTGTATTTTTAGGGGGAAAAGGTGGGGTCGCGCAGTCAAGATTTGTATTTTGGAATTTTTGAGCAAAAAAAAGTTGGCAAATTAAAAATATATATTATGAATTTAAACATAAAGATGGGTTAGATGGTATTTCAAAAAAAAAGGGGATTCCTTTTCTTGTATTATTTTTTAAGCGCTTTTTATTTTTTGACCCGTATGTATGTATGTGAGTAGAATGTTAAGTTAATTTTAAAATACTAGAAAAAAGGTTTTTAAATTTAAAATTACCATTAATGTTTTAAGAATAAAAAAATTTGAAAAAAAAATTGTAAATGGTATTC